>APFE031382837.1:70871-92659 GCA_000404065.3 Pinus taeda
ACCCCGAGGAACCTTTCGTGAAAGTAAGAAACCTAATAGGTATCAGGGATACCTGACCATCATGAGCATGATCATACAAAATGAGCCTTCATCATTCTCAGACGCCATCAAGCATCAAGTATGGAAGGATGCTATGACTGAAGAATATGAGTCTATCATGAAGAATGATGTCTGGGAAGTAGTTCCCAAACCCCAGGACAAGAAAATTGGCACTTCTAAATGGCTTTACAAGATAAAGCATGAAACAAATGAAAGTATGAAAAAGTATAAGGCTCACTTTGTTGCTCGTGGTTTCTCCCAGAAGGAAGGTATAGACTATGATGTGATATTTGCACCTGTTGCCAGATATATGACCATCCGCTCGATCATAGACCTTGCGGCTTCACAAGGATGTAACCTACATCAGATGGATGTCAAGACTACATTCTTGCACGGTTCTATAAAAGAAGAGGTCTACGTGGAGCAACCCGAAGGATTTGAGATTTATGATTGAAAATCTCATGTATGCAGGTTGAAGAAGGCTCTCTATGGGCTGAAGCAAGCCCCCCGAGCATGGTATGAGAGGATCGATAACTACTTGATGAAGATGGGAGTGAATTCGATCCTCACCTTTACTTTAAGGTTGAAGATGACAAGCCTCTCATACTGGTGCTGTATGAGGATGACCTCTTTCTAACAGGTGCAAATCCTCTCATTCACAAATGTAAGAGGGAGTTGGCTTCTGAATTTGAAATGAAGGACCAAGGACTTGAAGTGTGGCAAAAGCCAAGGGAAATTTTCCTATCTCAAGGAAAATATGTGGTAAAGATATTGGAAGATTCGGTATGATGGACTGCAAGCCTGTGACTACCTCGAGGATCTTAACTTTTAGAAGTTATATGGTAGTGATGTCGGACTAGATTTGGGATATGCCTTTGAGTTTCATAAACTCATTGACATTGGTGTTTTTGGTGAACCTCCATCCAAACATATGTTTTGCAGTTAGCATTGTCAGCTCATATTTGGTTGAGCCTCACTAGATTGGTGCCAAGAATCTTCTGAGATGTCTTTAGGACACAATCTCTCATGGATTAGATACACCACTGGAGATGTGAGACTACTTGGATAGACTGATGTTGATTGGGCAGACAATATGGTGGACCGTAAGAACACTTCCAGGTTCTGTTTCACCTTGGGATCTGCTTCGATATCCTGGATGAGCAGGAAGCAGTTATCTGTGGCTTTGAGCACCACCGAAGTAGAGTATATTGCTGCTAGCATGGCCTCCTGTGAGGCAGTCTGGTTGCAAAAGCTCTTTAATGAGTTGTTTGGATTTACATTGGACACCACTGTGATTCTCTGTAACAACCAGAGGTGGGATTCGATTATTGAGGAATCCCATATTCTTCGATTACTCTAGCAGATAGACATCATCTTGGATATGGCAAGTCGATGAGCAAGGAGGCTCCATCGCATTAAGATGATGTACAGGTCGATACACCTTGTCAAAGCCCCGAGGAAAGATCTAATGTGTCATTTTCCCAAATGACTTGGAGTCGTCAAGAAACCCTTGTACAAGGGTCCTACATATTGCATACATTGAGCTCTGGGAGCTCTGAGGGCTTGCGGTTCTTACTGGAGCAACATACGACCACAGGGTGACTCACCCTCCCCTGGTGGTGCGCAGTGGAACAAGATGATTCGCTCTCTTGTGGGACAAAATTATTCGCTCTCTTGTGGAACAGGATGATTCACTCTCCTGTGTAGCAGGATGATTAGTTCTCCTGTGAGCCCTAGATTGATATGTTCTCCATGGCAATTGTAGCAAGATTGATGTGTTCTCCTGTGAGACCTGGATTGATGTGTTCTCCATGGCGACCTGGATTGATGTGTTCTCCATGGCAATTGTAGCAGGATTGATGTGTTCTCCTATGAGGACAAGATTGATTAGTTCTCCTGTCGAGGCATCCTACCCATGCAGTATGGGACTCATGGGAAGTACCTCTCATCTGATCAATGAGTAGGGAAATGAAGTTAGGGACCATAGTAGTACCGATGGATGCATTGTTGTATCTACCGTACTCCCTACGCTAGGATGACCTCCATTGATTTGGGATCAATGACACTGGTCTGGGACCCATGGTAGGAGTTGTACCTTACTATGACACTGACTTCGAGTCAGTTGAGACTGGTCTGGGACCAGTGGTACATACTCTGAGACTGACTTCGTGTCAGTGCAGTACTGGTCTAGGACAAGTGAGAGTGGTACATACTATGATGCTGACTTCGGGTCGGTTGATACTGGTCTTGGACCAGTGGTACACTCTCTGAGACTGCGACACTGGTCTGGGACCAGTGCTAGGAGTTGTACCTTACTATGACACTGACTTCGGGTCGGTTGAGACTGGTCTGGGACCAGTGGTACATAATCTGACACTGACTTCAAGCCAGTGCAGTACTGGTCTGGGACCAGTGAGAGTGGTACATACTATGACGCTGACTTCAGGTCGGTTGAGACTAGTTTAGGACCAGTGGTACACTCTTTGAGACTGCGATATTGGTCTGGGACCAATGGTAGGAGTGATACTTACTATGAAGTTGACTTTAGGTCAGTTGAGACTGGTCTGGGACCAGTGGTACGCACTCTAAGACTGACTTTGAGTCAGTGGAGGATGATATTGGTCTAGGACCAGTGGAGTTGTACTCACTATGACACTGACTTCGAGTTGGTTGAGACTGGTCTGGGACCAGTGGTACATACTCTGAGACCGACTTTGAGTCAGTATGATACATCCTCGATCATTTCTTCTTCTTCATAATTCGGACAAAAGCAGAGCAGAACAATGCAAGAGTAGAGCAGAACAGAGCAAAACAGTACCGATCAATACAGGGCAGAACAAGACAAAGCAGAACAAGAAGAATAGAGCAAAGCAAGGCAAGGTTCAGGCTATACAGGGTAGTGCATTTGATTGATGAATAGTAACGATCGATAGACAGATTGCAAATGAAGTTCTCCCTGGTGGAGGGGGAGTGTTAAGATTGGAAACCATGGCAAAACTTCATGTGGGTCATCTTATTCATGGCTGATAATATTTTTATTAGATTCCTCTCATCGAGAGGTTTAGGATTGATATAAATATCATTCGATTCCGATAAGTATTATGGAGATATGAATTTATTTTGATTATGGAATTATTATCAACTCGACCTACAACTCATGTAGGCTCAGAAGCCCAACAGTCGCATCTATTCAAACACCAACGTTGTGTATAAATATAAGAGCACTTTTCCTCATTTGCACTCACTCTTCTCATCACATCTCTCTCTCTCTCTACTGTGCAGAAATGAGTCTCTTCTCTACTGCGCAAAAATGGGTCTCTCTCTCACACATGTGAAGCCGGAGGTTGTTGAAACTGAAGTTGCAACTGCAGAAATAAAGATTGACATGCATGGCCTAGAAGATATCCTCATCTGAACTATGTTGTAGGTTCATTTGAACCTCCTCTGGAAGCCGCAACTTTTGGTGGTGGAATGAAGTCAATCCGACGAACGGTTTGCAAGATATCGACTGCCCTAGTTTGAAGCCGGAAACTGCTGAAACTGAAGCTGCAACTGCAGAAGTGAAGATTGACCTACGTGGCCTAGAAGATCTCCTCATCTGAATTACGCTATGGGTTCATTTGAACCTCCTCTGGAAGCCGCAACTTTTGGTGGTGGAATGAAGTCAATCCGATGGTCAATTTGTGAGATATTGTCTGCCCTAGTTTGATAATGAAGCCGCTAATGCTCATGTTGTGGATCTAAAGTTTGCTACTGCTGATATGAATCAGATTTATTGTACTATTTCTCTCTGCTGAATTATTGAAGATAAAATAAGATTTGGTCAAAGGGTTTCCCCACACATTGTGGGGTTTGTCCCTGGCTAGCCGCCACATCTTGTGTCTCTTGTCTTGCTTGTTTTCTGCGATCGTTTAATGTTCTATCTGCACTTTATTTTATGTACATGTGATTGCTAATCTGTGGAATATAATAAGAAAAAGAAGTAAACTGTTATAAGCATAGAACATAGCATAACTTAACACAACTTACCATCTACAACAATGTGATAGAGGTTTGCATCTGCTTCACTTTTGGCGAAGCCCAATCAAATGAGATAATTGTCGATTCGAGTGTACCATGCTTGGGGCGCTTGTTTGAGACCATACTATGCTCTTTTGAGTTTGCACACATGGGACTCTTGATCATGTCTCAAACCCTTATGATTGCTATATGTAAATTTGTTCAACAACACCATTGAGAAAGGTAGTCTTCATATCCATCTGGTGGGTTTTCCACCCCATCTGCGCAACCAATGCTAAAATGGATCTGATTGAGGAGTATCTTGCAATTGGTGCAAAAGTTTCCTCATAGTCCACTCCCTCTATCTAAAAGAATCCTTTGACCTCACATCTGGCCTTGCACTTCTCGATGCTCCCATCAACTACATGCTTCACTTTATAGATCCCTATGGAGCCAACCATTGGTTTCCCTTCCGGTTTCAACACCATCTCACATACATTGTTCTTCATGATGGATTTATATTCTTTGATTATGGCATCAACGAAAACATGTTGAGAAACTGCTTCCTCAAATGAAGAAGGCTCTATCATGAGAGCCATGTAACCAGTGTACCTATCAAGTGACATTCTCTGCCTGCGTTGTGATGTAGGGGCTCCCACATTCTCCCTAACATCCTGCAACAATCTAGCAACTTCTTTGGTTCTCTTCCTCCCCTCTGAAAGATTTCGGTTGAGTGGGTGCCTCATGTCTGCTCCACAACCTCCTGAAGCTCATCCTGAGGCTCTTCCTTTGGAGCTAGAAGCTCCTATTCCAGTGGGATACTCAACTCTCGTTCCAGAGAGCATCTCATAGCCTTCTCCTCATCAAACTTGACATCTCTCCTAACAACTGTCATCCTTAGTGAAGGTAAATACACCTAGTAATTGTGTGGCGTTATCGAGTATCCTATAAAAACACCCAACTCATTTGTAGGCTCAAGTTTCTTCCTTGAATCCCTGGAGACATGATAATAAACGAAAGATCCAAAAATCCTGAAATGAGACACATAAGGGTTTCTCCCAAAGAAAGATTCCTTCGGTGTGATCATGCTAAGTATTCTATGAGGGCTCTGGGTCTATAAGTAGACTTTTGCGTTGCATGTTTCTTCCCATAGATACAATGGAGGGTTTCTCCCAAAGAAAGATTCCTTCGATGTGATCATGCTAAGTATTATATGAGGGCTCTAGGTCTATAAGTAGACTTTTGCGTTGCATTCTTCTTCCCATAGATACAATGGTAGCCCTTCATCATGCAACATGGCCCTTGTTGCTCACATGATTCTCTTGTTCTTCCTTTAAGCTACTCCATTCTGTTGTGGGTTATGGGCAGCTATTAGCTCTCTTTGAATACATTATTTCACACAAATCCTTGAGAACCTTCACCTTTTTCCTAGTCTTCTTCTCAACCAATGCCTTGAATTCAACAAATTTTGAGCAAACTTCATCCTTCTTTCGCATGAAGAAGATCCAACATTTTCTAGAGAAAACATCAGTAAAAATTACATAGTACTTATGCTTTGTTGTGGAGGTTGTAGAAAAGGGTCCACAAACATCAAAGTGGACTCACTCCAAGGTTGCATCTGCTCTCCTATCCCGGTCATGGAAAGTGAATTTCACATATTTCTCCAATATGTAACCCTAGGCATCCTATTGGGTAAGGGAGCCTTTAGGGAGACCGATGGTAATTTGTTGCATCACTTTTAAGGCACCATGGGGTAGATGACCCAATCTCCTGTGGCAGAGTTCTCCAACATCTCAACTCTGCACTTTTTATGCCTTACTACTCAATGCATTGCAATCTCCCACCTCAATTTGTATTGGTTCTTCACTCAAACCCTGATCTGCTTCATTTTCCTGGTAGCTATGTGTCTCAAAAAGGCTTTCCCTTTACTAAAAATAACATCATAGCCTTTATCCTCCAATATTGCTATAGAGATCAAGTTCTTCTTCAGCCCAGATACAAACATAACATCTTTGAAGCAAAGATGAGAGGCTTTCTCTCTCATAAAGGTGACAGTACCAATTCCAGTAGCATTGTACGTCCCATCATCCCCCATTTCGATATGCATCTGGAGATCCTTCTCCTCCAAGCTACTAGAAAAATCCTTGCACCCTGTCATATGGAACGAGACACCAAAATCAAGGTACCACACATTCCCCATAACAGTGCTGGCCATGCATGCTATCAGGGTGAAGTCTAATTCAAATTGTGAAGCCAGTGCTTCACTTGTTGCTCCCCTTGAAGGCTTCTTGGTAGACTTCTTGAGCAGATGTTTTGTTCATAATTCCTAAATTCGTGATAGTCGAAACATTTTATCTTGCTAAAGTTTTTCTTCTTTCCATTATTTTCACTGGATTTAGGTTTTCTCTGGGTATTCTTTCCTTTGCCCTTCATGCTCTTTCCAACCAATGCAAAATTCTCTTCATCCTCGGCTTTGGATGACGTTCCATCTTTGTTATTCTTGAACTCTTCTTGAACCAAATCGGACCACAACCTTTCCTAACTTGGTAAATTTTTCCTTTCATTCACAGAGTCCTGGTAGTTGTGCCAGGATTTTGGAAGGCCTAGAAGAGCTAGCTTCACCAAGTCATCTTTTGCAACATTCACCCCAACCCCTCCAAGCTCGTCTCGAACTTGTGTAAATATGGAGACAGATTGTGGAATAGTATCATCCTTTTGCATTCTTATGTTTCGAAGTTTGTCTTTTAGGGCCAATTTTCTATGGTCACTTCTATTTTCGAATAGCTCAATCAGTGTCTTCCACATAGCAATTGGTGTCTCTTTTCCATGGAGATTTGAGACCACATGGTTTCTCAGATCGTCCAAAAGAATTCTCTTGGCCTTTACAACATCCTTCTTCCATTGGGCTAATTGTTGTGTATCAGACTACCGAGGTTTTGCAATGTCAATTTAAACATATTCTAACACACCATTATCATCAAACATTGCTTCCATTCGATCCTTCCAAGCTATGAAATTCAAGCTACCCTCTAGGGCATACTCCAATCTTAGTTTGTTGAAAGACATTCTCTGGATCCTGAAGAAAAATTGCTATACTTAAACTGCAGATTCGAAATTTATGAGGCAAGTTCGAAATACTAGTTCTAATATGATTCCAAGGCTCTGATACCATGTAGAAATTTGATAGAAATTGTAGTTAGTTGAGATTTCAACCTGATAATTCAAGAGATACAATTCTACTCTACAATTTTGCGGAATGGAAATCACAATTTAGAGATGCATGCATAGACATGCAATAAGAAAAACCACAAGTACACAGTGATATCTAAGAGAACCCAATTGGGAAAAAAACCCTCAAGCCTCTTTGCATTAATCAGTTGAATAGAGAAACTATTACAATTGCTTGCTCCAACTCTGAGCACAACCTACAAACAAATATTTTTTCTCTCTGTTGACTTTTAGCTAATTATTTGCTCCTCCAACCTCCTATTTCCTTGCGCAATTCCCAAGTATTGATTTCCTGACTCATGCAACACCTATACACTCAATACTAGCCTACAACTGAGGTTATACTTCCTTGTCATCTCCACTTCAACTAAAAAATTCAAATTCCTTCCATACATTAGCTATTTTAAGTTGATTGATCAGCTAACTCACATATATCTGAGTTAGACTATTTTCCTACTGCACAACTGACCTTTAACTGATTATATCAATAGTTAGAGGTTAGTTAACTGAATACAACTACAAATAACTGAATTGGATTACTAAAATTTAGCAATCACACATGCATAACTGAACTCCAAGCCCTATAACTCGAATTTACTGAGCTAACTAAGTGACAAGAGCCCTGTCACACTAGTTAACTGCCTCCAAGCTGTCCTACTGATGTGGAAATTCAATTTACTCAATTTGACTAGGGCTAAAGTCAAATTGAGCCTTTCTTGCTACATTTTTTAACAAGGTCCCCATGTTTATGGTATTATTTGTAGTATTAGATTATGTTTTAAACTAAGTAGAAGTTTCATGATGAAAATAGAACCTCAAAAAGGAAGGAATAGTTTCCAGTACTTTCTAATTTTACCTTTTTTAAAGATTTCACAAAAGCTTAGAGTTTATATTTGAGGTTCAATCAATAGGAACACTTATATAATAAAGGAAAATAGGCAAATATTTAACACAATAAATATGAATTATACACATCCCTTATATGAATGAACATAACAAACTATGATTTTAATGGCATCCTTGAAAAATGAAAAATCTTTATTTATAGACAATTTTTAGGCTATACTACTTATATATTAATATCTTACAAAGAATAGTACATTCATGGTTGGTTGGGTTCTGCCAAAAAGGAAAGTAGAACCCCACTAGCTTTGCAAATACCTCTCTTTAAATAGGCCATGTTATGCATATAAAGCTTGTTCAATATGCCATAAACATTACAATGGTAAACCAAAACAATAAGTACAACAATTAAACAACTAGAAATATCAAAAGGTTGATAGAAAATAACATTATGGAGGGATGACTGTTAATCAAGGTTTTGATTGATGTCAATAAGGCATGGGTCGAGATGGCAAATATTCTTGTAGAACCCAGATGATGATGATGAAGATGTCAAAATTACCTCTTGATGGAAGAAGTGCCAATCATGTACCTAATTATCTAGAAGCACTTGATGACCATTCTTGATGTACATAATTAGGAGACTGCCATTGTATCCTTATGACATACACTATCTTACATCCAACACTCGTAATGAAAGAATACATGATGACAAGTCCTACCTCCAATGATGTGAAGCCACAATCCTTGATGTCCTTACCTTCAATAATGAAAGATGACATGATGTTGCATTTGATTGATGACATATCTCTACACTATCTTAAGGACATGGTGACATTATGGTGACATGTTGACCTTATGAGGTAGAAGGAAAAAACAATGAAGAAATCCATTCATGAAGGAGAAGCCCATCTATGAAAAAATATTGATGTCCTCCATTTCTGCACTAATTAATGACCAGTAATATTACAAATCTTTCCCCCACCTTAGAAGAAAAATCTCACCACGAGACCTACACCATCTTGAAGAGCATAATGTTAGCTTTCCAATGAGAACTTACTTGTCCCAAAAATCCTATTAGTTTGTGAGATATTGAATTTTTAAGACCAAGGAAAATTGCACCTAACAGTGAGCCGACCTGTGCAAAGTTATATCAAGTCAGCGTCAATTCCAAAGGTCGTGTCCCTTCATTCCAGAATCGAAATCACTATAAATACATAGCATAGACACTCATTTCAAGCACTATGTTCAGTGAAGATTCCAGAGAAGTCGAAAAGGAGGCACAAAAGTGAATAGAAGGCTAAGGAGAGCTAAAAGGATAACAATATTTGGGCGTTTTGGGATAATTCTTTATTACAGCGCAAATGTTGTTAGGAACTCAGATTTGTGACAAACCAGAGACTACAAAATTACAAAAGTCAAACCTCTAGCAAATTACAAAACTTGGACTCATCATTCCAATCATCAATCTCTGTGAAGAATACATATAAGAGGCACACAGTAAATAGGAGGCCGAGGAGGGATGCTTCTATGGACATAACTGTGACAGATCTGCTTGTGGAGCTCGACCCAATTTTGGAGGACAGATCTGTGTGACAGTCAGCTCGGACTTGTAGTCATATTCATTTAGGATCAAGATTAAAGCCACCTATAGAAAGAGTTCATCTCAGACCTGAACATACCTATTACGAATTGCAAATCTTTGTGTGTGGACAACTACTTAGACAAGAGCAGTTAGTGGACAGTCATCTTATGAATGACTCAAATTTGTTGAGGAGGCTCGAGCTTAGATCTGTAGCAACCGAATAGTGATCTCTTCAAACTCAAGACAATCTCTTGGTGTGTGGGTAGTCATCTCTTCAAGCACAGATTGTTAACTTGTGACTAGTGAGGTAGCTCGAACTAGTCTGTGGAACAATGGTTGCAGTGGCTCGAACTTGTAGCACTAACACATCATATATGTGGCATAAAGATCTCATAATTGTGAACTAAAGAAAGTTTATGTTAGTGCAAAAACATTGGTGTAGAATAGGTGGTGCAGTATGTTGTTTAAATCCTTGTGTAGAAGTATTGGAATAGTTTGAACAGTGGTTTGGTGCAGTGGTGCAAGGACATTTGTAAAGAAGAATTGTCACAATCTAGTGCTAAAGTCTTGGTGCAACAGTGGTCCAATAGTCTTGAGATAATCTGGTGTTGAAATATTGGTGCAGTGCAGAAGTCATGGTGCAAACCTTTAGAGGTAACTTGAAGTAATCTTTGGGATAAATCTTGCACCAGATTTGAAGAAGGTGCAAAACTATTATTAGAGCTAGTGCGGAACCTGGGGCAGTTCATTGATGACACATTGAAGTGTTGCATTGAAGATCATAATGCAATGTTGATGTCATGATGAGGTAGCTTGAAGAGATTGATTGGGTATTATGAAGAACAATGGTGACACGTTCTATATGACAAGGTTGTCATTGATGAGGTGAGGTGGAGACTAAGTGAAGGGATAACTAAAAATTGACAGGGCTTGGTAAAGAAGACTTTGGGAGTCGTGAAACCAAACATATCTTAACAAAGCAAAGCTATAGGATTGGTGTCCTTGGACTTGGTGCTCCTAAACTCAAGGTTGGTGCCTTGGATAAGATAAGGTCGGAGCTCTAGAGGTCGAAGCCTCACTAAAGTCCAAGTAGGTGTTTGGCACATCCCAGGTTGGAGCCTAGGTGTCTTCTTCTAGGGTTGGAGCCCTACCGATATTGAACTTGATTCATTGTAAATATTATATTAATAAAAACATTTATTTCTATTGTTCATTTTGTGTTCTGCATATAAGTGATCTAACTGGTAAAAGTGACAATTGAAAAGGAATATTCATTCAACCCCCCTCTTAGCATTTCCAACAATGAGTTATAGTTTCCTAGTTGAAAGGTAATCTCTAACCCTTTGGCTTTCTCAAAAGATTTCTGCTAAGGATCATCTTCAATAACAATAAGATTGGAGTTGGTACCATGCAAGTTAGAAATGTTGATAAGCTCCATAGTGCCCTACAATTTATTTGGTTCCTATTTAGTGACTTTGAATCTCATGCCAAAAACCAATTTGCATACCATTGTTAATTTGGCCTCCAATTTTTTCAATTTGTTTATTGTTTCGAGTTCCTTATGTCCTTGATTTTCTAGGGCCTTGACCATCCAATAAAAACTCCACCACCTACAACTTCTCGATGTCCCTAGAACTAGAAAATTTATATAATAGGGCCCAATTTTTAGATTCAACTTTGATTTGTTAATTGGGCATTTGAAGGCACCATTGCATAACCAAATCAACCAATCAACCAATTCATTAACAATTTTCCAAGTATGTTGAGTTTTGTTGGGTGAACCATTGTTGGGCTTGCATGGCCACTTCTTCCACCCCAATGCCCTAAGAACGAGGCATAACATGCATACAAGTGGAGGCTTTGGCCTTTCCTTTCCCTGCTACAACCCTTTGACTATGTTCAAGAGCCTCAAAATTCACTTTGTCATCAATTTGTATAAGTGCTCTATTATTTGTGTAGGCTCGAACTATTATATAGAGACTAGGAGAAACCAACCAATGATAGACACTAGAGGTAATACTAACACCAACACCACTAGCACCAAAACCACCACTAGCAACACCAATTATGCCAGAATCATCACCAACCTCACCACTAGCATCAAAACCACCATTGATACTCATTCTAAACCTCCCCCACTAGAGCCCCATAGGGTTAGAGAGGTTGCCAACCAATGCTCTCCCTAGGAGACAAAAAAACAAAAGGAAGGTCCAATAGACCTTCACATTTGCAATGTGGAACAATTGCACCTATCAAAGCAAGAATATCCTGTGATGCCACCATCCCAAAAGTTGTTACAACAAATAAGTGGAGAGGAGAGAACCTGGAGCCTGATGATAACAAGAACAAAAACTAGAATAAACCCCACACTAGTGCGAGCAAGAAATCTAAAAACAAAAAGGAAGACCAGTGAAACAAAGAGGATAGCTACCCATGCTGGCCAAAGCTGAATAGACCAATGAGTGTACATGTGAATCCATTGAAGCATCACTCTCCATGATCATTACTCTTTTACTTGTCCATTCAATGATACACAAACTAGTAACAGTCTTGATGCCAAGGGCATCATCATAATAGGTGCCCTCACCGTCCATACCTTGAAGGGAGATCTTCCTCATTTCCCCCTAATTAGCCTTGAACCTCCCTTGAAGTGTCATGATAACCAAGTACCACCATAGAACTTGCTTGAAGGAAGGATCACGAAAAGGAGTGATGCCTTTAAGCCTCCACCATATGTGGCGGAGGCATTATTGCTTAGCACAAGCAGTGAATCCGAAAGGTTCATCTCTAGACATTGTTCAATGTTACAAAAGAAAAATATGCTGAAATCTCAAAAATTTATTATTATGCTAAACTTAGTCACATGACACGAGGACACGAGACACGGAGGACTCGTAAATACGAGTATTCAATACGAAACGCACCGACCTAGAAACAGGACACGAGGGACACATTTTATATATATTTAATTAAAAATATAGGACACGAGACACGAAGGACACGTAAATACGAGTATTCAATACGAAACGCAGCGACCTGGAAACAGGACACGAGGGACACGTTTTATATATATATAATATATAATATATATATATATATATATATATATATATATATATATATATATATACCGAAATATAGTTTTTTATCCATATTAAATTGCAAGTTGCAGCTTATCTAATCAAATTAAAATATAATTACTTTTCAAAGTTCATAGTTCACTTTAAAAAAATAAATAGAATCAAAATTTACTATTTAGAAATTAGAATGTGATATGCTTGGTCTTGATTCTTGTCACTAGCTCAAATCATTTTTATTAATTAGGCCAATATTTACATGTGTTCAAGAGCCAATGCTTGAATAAATCATTATCTTCAATTTCTTAACAACCTGTTCCTAAATCTCTCAACTATAATTTCTCTATCTCAAATTAAACATTCAATATATAACACAACTAACAGTAATTAAATTTGGAATATGTCAAGTGGTAGCTATGGTGATATTTGTTAGGATACCTCTACCGGTACCCTCACACAAACGAATGATGGATCTGCTACTCCAAGGGCAGACTTGTGCATACAAATTGGGCGAAACAACTCAAATTGCCCCAGAGATGAAGTTGTTGATGTCAAACATGTAGATGAGGGCATTTCAGAAGTGAAACAACGACTCCCTATCCTTGCTAAAAATTGCCTACAAGGAGCAGTCAATATTTTGAGAGACCATTTGGAAACCCTTGGTGAATCGTGATGATAGCACATAACGAAGCGCAGGCTGATAACGTTACATTCCTGAGGCAAATTAAAGGTTATTTCTGAGGAGGTTCATATACTACCAATTCTGAAGCAAGTTCGTATGTTGAGGCAGTGTTACAAGAAAAGCGAAATTTCTGATTAAGTTTGAAGAACAAATAAGTGGTATTTTATGGGCACTATTGTGGACAGAAACCTGGGCAAACTATTGGGTATACGACCAAAGTCCCACTTGACTAGAAGTGGAGAGGATCATGGGTATATAAGGATGGACAAATATCTCCATTAGTATGAGGCCTTTTAGCGGTAAAGCCCAAAAACAAATCCATGAGGGCTTAGGCCCAAAGTGGACAATATCATACCATTGTGGAGATATGTGGTGTCCAGAGTCCTTACAAGTGGTATTAGAGCCAAGTTCCGAAGTTAGCCAAGTGGATGAATCCTCGGAATGCCGAACGAAGGTGGCGGGCCCCGGTAATATCACGATGGGATCCATGGATGAGCTCAATTAGACAGGCGATGTGCTCCAGATTCTTCATGGACGTGTCCTGGTCCCAACACGGTGAAGAGGAGTTGACCTAGGATAGAGCAAGCTCTCGAGGCAGGTGGTGCTCCATGTAAGGCGTGTGCTTCCAACGCATTGGAGCGGAGAATCCTGGTCGGTAGAGTGGACAGATGGATAATCGTTTGAGGGGAGGCTCGATGGTCCTTTGTTCGAGGGGGGGATTGTTGGGTATACGACCAAAGTCCCACATTGACTAGAAGTGGGGAGGATCATGGGTATATAAGGATGGACAAATATCTCCATTGGTATGAGGCCTGTTGGGGGTAAAGCCCAAAAACAAATCCATGAGGGCTTAGGCCCAAAGTGGACAATATCATACCATTGTAGAGATATGTGGTGTCCAGAGTCCTTACACAAACATGTAACGAGTTACAATGCATTGGTATGATTAGCAAACACATTCAATAAGGTTGACTACAAAATTTATTTTACTTGTTTATGAAATGGGCTAAGATACACCAATTTCATTATCAACAGTCATGATGGAAACCAAAACTATGTCAATCCAGATGGTAACAATAAGCCGAGGGTCAAGTGGGGATTATTGCATCTCATAAATCCAAAGACCTATAAAGGACATTGAGAACAAAAGCTACAACTGCATTCTGACGATTTGCCTCTCAATGACTAAATAAATTTAGCACATCCAAACCCATCGAAGATTTAACTATGGATTTCAGCAATAACACAAATCAAAATGCAAGAGTGTATACACCTCAGCTAAATTTTGTCTATCGATTTCAGACAGACTGAGACAATGTAATACGCGAATATGCTTTTTCGATCAACGGAATACGCGTTTTCCAGATGCAGGACATGACGAAAACCGGCGAATACATTTTACATTTTACAAGACACGATGAAAAACGTTTTCGACACATTTTAGGGTCGTTTTCGTGTCCGACACGTAAAATACGGGACACGGGACCTTGGAGGACATGTCTTGTGACTTAGATGCTAAATAATATAAATCCAAATGTTACATGATTTTTTTGTCATTTTCAAAGATGAAAGTTCTTATAATATATATTGACATTACTCTCCATTGCCACTTTTACTACAACTCCATGAATATCAAATGATTTAAAATGATGACCACTTTTACCACAGCTTAGGAATAAAACTTTTATGGTTGAAAATGGCAAATTGGAAATGCCCATTAAAAGTCACGCTTGATACTGTTATTGAAAATTGCTAGCATTTTATGGCTACAATTTAATCATTATTTAATAACAGGAATTTAGGAAGAATTTGTAGGACTAACATGGTTTGAAGAACCACATAAGAACCTGATGATTATAATGACATATTTGGATAGTTTTTATGGTGTTTTTTCTCTATGCAGGCCCATCAGATAGCTTCCACAATACAAGCATTATATCATGCTACAATGCAAGCCCATAAGTTGGGGATGCTGCACATCATATAAATATTGGTATGCATCTGCCTTTACATTGGCTCAAGGTTTGTCCATCTATTGCGGTTCTTACATCAACAGAAAATAAGTCAGAATTGTGGATAACCAAACACATCAAAATTCTCAAAATAGACAACAAAAAGTACAATAGTTCCACTATACAAGCCCTACATCATGCTGCAGTGCAAGACCAAAGTTAGAAACGCTGTATATCATCTAAATATTGGTATGCATCTGCCTTTACATCAGCTCAAGGTTTGTCCCTCTATTCCAATCTCATTGCAGTTCTTGCATCAACAGAAAATAAGTCAGTATTGTGGATAACCAAACACATCCTTCAAAAGTCCCAAAATAGACAACAAAAAGTACAATAGCTTAAACTTACTTCAGTGCTGAAATCTTCAGCTACAATAATCCTTATTTTCTTATTGTCTCTTCAACCCAGTCAAGAAATTGCTTGGTAGCAGCATATTGGTGTATTTTCTCCAGATAAGCACATTTTGTTTGCCTTCACCAGTGGTAGGTAGTTGTACTTCCACAACCAAATTATTAAACTCCAAAACCATTGGAAACATCTAACTTCAGCCACGATGAACTGTGATATAAGCAATCAAAACACGCCAATCCAAATAGTTGATCTACTAAAAACCGGGAGGTATTATCCTTTCAAAAGAAAAAATGTAGGAGCATTAAATGAAGAATATTATTGCACATTCATTCTAAGTATATTTCTGAAATTATGCTTGAAAAGCTATGAGAGGTGCACTTCATGTTTCAAAACTAAGGAACCATTCCTATCCTAATTGATAAAATGACAGTGACATTCCTCATCGCTATCTACAGATGCAAGTCTTGAGACTTGAATTCATTGCAAAAGAATAATGACTTTAAAACAAATGAAAGTCCATCAACCTTACTGAATATAGGCAAAATTGTTGGCAAACAATCAAATGCCCACTAATGTCATCTCATCATGAAATTAACCTTGGTAATTTAAAGTTTAAACATTAAAAGGTCACTCTGATACTTTAGACAGTCAATCTAAGGAAATCTGTGACCCAAACAATGCAATCAATATAGGATTTCTTTCCAAACATGTGCTGAAGTCATTCCAGCTGATTGCCATGTCATTGTCAACATCAAGCAACTTGAACATTCGGCATACCTACAATACAAAGCAGAAAAAACATTATCAAATCCCTGGCAAAGAAAACATATAATCCACAGCTCAAGTATGCCCCCGGGAAGAAGGAATCATTTACAGTTAAGGCCAATTTTATCAGAAAAGAGCAACAGTTGTCAAGTAGGTTGTTGTCAAATGGTAGTCATGTACGCTTTCATTTTTGAGATCCAACTTCAAATCCCATGATCCATCAACAAATTTAGTTGTTATCTGCAATGAAGCTGGGATAATGCAGACAGAGTTGAAGTACCCTCTCCGTCAACAAAAGGAATTTATCTATTATTTGAAAAAACAAAATTGTCGTCGAACTTTAACACATAAAGGAATCTAATAAGTGATCTGAAAGATTACATATTCCCTATTACATACATTATATTGCAGTGTAGCTCAATTTATTTCTGAGATACTGAAGCCAAAGAAAATCAATTATCTTGAAAAATTGAAACAAGCACACACGCACATACATACACAGAGCACAAACTTATCTGACTTGTTCCCTTACTCTCCATTCAATTTCTTTGCGGTTATATCTCTATTTATTTCAATGGTAAGACGTGTTGAATATTTATAGTAAAAAGGTGACTTTTCAATTAGTCAATCCAAATCTGGGATATGTCCAATCACGAAGACGTTCGTATTGGAAAAATAGGAGGTTGATCCAAGGTTGCATGCAGCGGGAGCATCATTTTCCAAAAATCCTTGAGAACTTAGCATATATATATATATATAAAAGTTGCACGGAGCGTTGAAACGTTTTGAAGTTTCATAAATACGTACCTTTAGAAATATCACCTCCCAAGAAATAGAAACGTCGGCCCAAACGTGATATATGTATATATGTATATAAAAAAAATTATAAATAAGTGAATAACACATTATCTTGCAAGTAAAAAGGGAATAATACCCATAGATGACAATTTGGAAGGCAAACCAAGTCTATATTAGCTCTCATAGATGATTGCATGATGGTTGGGTTTCAACCGAGTTTTGGAGTTTCGGGTATGAGTATGACCCGAAACGTAGAGTTCCTAGAAGTTTTGTTCAACATATAAATATATAATATATAATAATATAATATATATATATATATATATAATGCCAAATGAGTTGCAAAATATATGAATAAATGCATATTTGTACATTAATGAAGATAGAAATGGCATCCATAGCAATGTCCCAGCAGGACACATCCCCCAAGGTGGGGTCACACTCCCCATCTTTCCCACACTCTTGGGACGGGGGGATGCCTTGGGAAACGTTTCTCCATGTCCCACTTTGGGTAAACTCAGGCACATGCAAGAGGAGAAGTTTCACCAATGCAGAGGATGTGTTTCTCCAAAATGGGTGCTTGTGGGCATCCACCCTAAAAAAGGGTTGAGCATGCCCCCTGAATTTTACCTAAAAACAATCATTTATGAGTGAAAAAGCTTGATGTTCAACCCTAGGGCCCTACTAATCCATTAATGATAATGTTAATTTTTCATCCTTTTACTTAAATTTTTAACATCACCATTAATTATTTCAGGAAGTATGAGAGATGTGCCTATTACCACTCAAACTAGCAGGGGTCCTAGGAGGGGATCCTATAGGGAAACTACTAGGTCAAGAGAAACAATAGAGCGATAGCCCACTATCACCTCAGCTAAGGCTCCCTGTTCTTTACAGACTTTCACCGATGGGAGGAGACCCGATATAAGAGGAATCACAATACGTGTCAATGAGAGGATAAGCGTGAGTCCCAAGGCCTATTCGTAAGAGAGACTCAATTGTGTGGTTTTCTTACTTGGAAAGCAAGGTGATAGGCTCTCTAAGAAGGGCTAAGAGGATTCTCGAGGCTAGGGTTTGGGAATATATTTTGTAAAGATGATTCCTAGGCCGAGAAATCCTTATGGAGACTTCGTCTTTATGTGATATTTGCAGAGTTGAAGTTGTAAAGTTGTGGGACCACACGGGACTAAGTGGACACAAAATTAGGTCAAGGAAACGGAATTGATCAACCAAGGAGGGACTTGACATAATTGGGGAAGAAGAGGATCGAAGGACAAATTTTCTTTTGAGATTTAGATGCAATGATCCTAATGAGGTCACTAACCCAAAATCAACCTAGGGCAAGAAATGGTCTTGTGGCTAGGACTTGCTATATCTCGGGATTCCACTGTTGAAATCGCATGAAATTTGGAGGACCTCTTGAGCAAACTACAATGTAGTAGTGGACCAATTTTCAAGGGTTTTGGATGGCTACAAATGATTTCTTGTGTGAAGCCCTAGGAGACCTCCTGGGGTTAGGCCTAGAATTGGAAGAAACAAAGAAAAGAAATGTTCTTTTGACCACCAAAGGGATACAAGTGTCAATGCCTTATTCCTTGGGCTTAATGGAGTCAACATACACGTAGATCATGAAATTTCGTGAGCAAAGGAGCCCTAATTGATCTTTGCTAGCCTCTCCAAGGGTAATAACTAGATCAATAGAGATTTATACTTCAAATTTGCAAAGGAGACAAAGTTTCGAGGTTTTTAATGTAAGAGGTGCCTCTAGGAACATTTGCTCAATCCCTCAAACGTCAACGCATGCATTTAATCACGTATTCAAGGTCCCAGAAGAATTTTGCATTACATTTAACCCATACAAGAATAAATATAACAACATCCATGCAGTTAACTAGTAAGATAATAAGAATAGCATCAAAATTTCGACTTAAATGAGAGAGATAGTATATCCATTTATCAACTTCGCATTAGAGAAGCTCTAAAGACAATAGCGAAATCCAAACATCGTAGTGTATCAAGAAAAGCTCCAAAAATTCATCCCAGCGAAAAGTGTTAAAATCTCATAAGAGATACTAATCCAATCCAAGTGATGATAAGAGAATGAATCACCTCTCATCTATTTATACAATCTCTAATGAATTTGAATGGCTTAATTTGGACTAATAATGCCTCTAAAATAAAATAATGTGCATAATAACAATACTTTTAGTGACAAGCTCAACAAATAGCTCAATAACTTAAAGTTAAGCCTCTCAAGAGAGTCGAATGATCAACATAATGAGTTGTTGGGCCTCTGAAGAGGCCTAATGAAGTCCAACGAGTGCCATGATGTGAAAATGGACTCCAACACAGTGGACAAGGGGTTGGCCCCTTGTTTTCCAACCAAAAACCTGTGGTGTTCCCAAGTAGTGTTTTGAAATTCGGTCAGACCGAATCGAATTCGGCCAAGTCGACCGAACCGAACCCTTGATCGGGCCGACTTGGTAGAAAAATTGGTTCAGTGGCTGGTTTGTTACCAAACCGGCTGAACCGACCGAGTTGGACCCCTGGTCGGTTTGTTAAGGTGTTGCAATTGGTGGATGGGAAAAGATTGGCTATGGGCTTCATTTATGAGGCTATGGATCAAGCAAAGGAGCAAATAAAGGCAGCATACAAGGATAGAGTGGCTAATACTGGTGCCTAGTGATATTTTACAGTTTACTTTTGTTGTAGAGGCCATTTAGAACCTCCTTGGTTATGTGTTTTTGTTTTGATCTTTATATCATGTATGTATTGAACAATGCACTGGATGCCAGTTTGATATAATGGATATACTCATGAGCCTACTTTGATCATATGTTGTCTTCTCTATATATTCTAATGCTTTGTGTTTGGAAACATGAATGAAAATCTTTAAAATTATGGTTTTTCATAAAAAAAAAAAATATTTAATGTATTTTTTACAATGACCAAGTCATTGAAATCAAATTGGCTAAGTCGATACTGAGTCAGAGTCATAGTTCGAGTCGACCTTCAGCTGGTTCCGAACCCAAATCGGAGTTTTAACACATTGCTCCCAAGTGGGGGTGGGGGCACAAAGACATCCTCATGGGTCTCCAAGTGGATCGAAAATACCTGTAGTCCATCTGTAAGGGCTAGGATGACGACATAAGCCCTCCCTCTGCAATGAGAGACATCCTCTAGACCCTAGAACGTCGGCCACGAGTATGGTGCAAGCAATGTTGCACGAAGTGCCCCCCCCCAGTTCCAAGCCCCGAAGCGCGTCCCGTACGGAAGCGCCGCTTCGGCATTTTTTGTCGCTTCTTGGAAAATTGGAAGCGCAGTACGGAAGCGCCGCTTCCATGCCTCCAAAGCACGCTTCGTACGGCGCTTCAGGCCTAAGAAGCGTGGCGCTTCGGAAGAGGAAGCGTACGCTTCCGGAAGCAGCAACGCGGTGCGCAAAAATTCATTTGTTTTTTTAATTTATGTTAACTTAGCATAAATGGGGTGGGTTAGGGTGAGGTTAGAGTGAGGTTAAGGTGAGGAATGAAGAGAATAAAGCCCCCATTCAATCCTCATTTTCTCACTTTGAGTTTATGAGAGTTGGAGAAGAGAAGAGAGGAGAGGAGAAGAGAAGAGAGGAGAAGAGAGGAGAGCTTGGAGGAGTGAAGGAGGAGGAGCTAGGAGAAGGAGGAGGAGCTTGGAGCAAGAGCTTGGAGGACTTCATCTACAAGAGCTAAAGAGTAAGTTCAAACCCCAAACTCCCTTATTTTTTTGACAACTTTTTTTGTATTTTTCTCCTCCCTCTCCTACTCTTTCCCATTGTTTCTACTTGCTCCTTTATTTACAGGTTGTCCACCACCTATATCCATATTCCAAGATGGTGTTCTTTTGGCTTCTATGTATCAGTCCACTCTTGGTTTTAATGTGGCAAAGGGGAATAGGAATAGAAGGGAAGAAACAGAAAATGACAGTGGTCCCAATATGAGTGACCCAATGTATGATGAGGAGGAAGGGTTTGAAGAGGAAGGGGATGAACCTGAAGGGGACACTGAAACACAAGATGGGAAAGCTACATCAACACCCTTGTGGAACTATGTGACCAAACTTGATGGGGCAAAGGGTGGTGGATCTTACAAATTTGTGTGCCTTCATGGTTGTCATGGAGGAAAACCGTATTGTGGTTCATATACCTGTCTAAGGAGGCATCTTTGTGGGGGGTTGGACAGTGATGAAAAAAAGGGTCCTATGGGGGTACAAATTTGCCCAAACATTTCAACTGAAGAAAGAAGAAAATACATCCAAATAGAGATGGTTGCACAACAAAAAAACAAGAAACAAAAAACTCATTTTGAATCAAGTGCAACCTCTAAATTTGGTAGTTGCTCATCTCCTCATGGTACTTCTGCAAGCTCTGGAGGTAGAAGAAC
>APFE031382843.1:0-30907 GCA_000404065.3 Pinus taeda
AATAAAACCATGTAATTTATATATATAAAACAAAACCGTGTAACGTGTTTTGTGTATATATTTTATACTATATTTATTTATGTGAATCTTATAATTTAAGCAGTTAAATCTAAAAAAAGTAAGGTAGAAATAGGGTGTGGCCAATTTTTATTTATAAAAAGGTTTAAGTAAATAAAAATTAAATAAAATTATTATACGAGTGGCTGGCTGAGCCGTTTAGATTGACTATTTAAGCTTTGAAATTTGTATGGACTATTTTTCCTTTCAAAAATCATTTTTCATAAATTCCCATCCATCTAACAAACCCCAAAGAAGGTTCACACGTATTTACGCATGGTCCTATTCGTAGTAATTTGTTTTGGTCCAACTCTTAAGTTTGATTATAATATTAAACATGAATTGAATTAGCTACGTTGTACTCAAATAAACGTAAATGAAATTAGTTCCCATGAAATAGAGAGATTTGAGAGCTCCAACATGTTCGGTTAAAATATGACAAGTTTTGTTCTATTTAGCCATTACTAAAGATTTTGACATAATTTGGAAAGGACAAAGTTCCTCAATTTATCGGAATGGATAGTTAAGTTTCGTAAAATTATGATTTTTATAAAAATATTTAAATTTTTTACGAGTTTTAGTGGATTTGATTATATATTTTTATTAATTTGAACTTTATATAAGTTAGTGTTAATATTAAGCAAGTTAGTATTAGTTAAATAATTTATGATTTAATAAGTATTTATTTATATAATATGTGTTTTTAAAAAGTATTCACTTTCTCACTATGCTTGGACACACAATATGAGTTTTGCAAAGTAAATTTGGTAACATGACTTTTAAGTTTCTCGCTATCGTAGGAAGCATGGATGTAGTCACCCTAACTTTCAAATAACTATATGTCGAACTCAACTCCAATAATTACAACATTCACTGGAATTACACAACACTAAATTTTCCCCAAAATAACTCCTCCATTATTGTTAGGTAAGAACTGCCAAGTCCCAAATGATCTCCTTAATATAGTCCTAGAATTTGTAGACACCACCTTCAATAGTATGCGTACAAAACTATATGTATACAGATATAAAATACCTTTTTTTGGATATGCTAAACTACAAAGGAGGGAGCTCAATAAATGTAATCTTAGTGTTGACTTTGTTAGAAATAAATGAAGAAATGTAATTGTTGGTAGATTGTTACATTATTTTCAACAAATTTGATGATATAGTATGAAACAAAGAATACTTAGTTATATAGATGTCTCAATTACAACTTCATTTTTTAAGGGATCTATTGATCTCTAGAAAGCTTATATATATGCATGTAACTTTCCCTATTCAACAGAGATCAATCTATTTCTACATACAATTCCATTTGGTGTATGTTTTTAATTTCTTTTATGGTATTAGAGATTAGTGTCAGAAGCTATGAGGAAGAGGTGCTTTATGAGAAGAGTACCTAACAATTTTGAGAGTGATAAAAGCCACCATGGCGTGATAGAGTTTTTGCATAATGTGAGGAGCTAGATGTTGTCTAGAGGATTCAATACTGACAAAGGGGGACACCAACAAGAGAACTGATGCAAGAGCATCATGACCATGATTGTGGGTGAGCTAGAAACCACAACCAGAAAAACCAAATATGATCACTAGCGATGATGCACGGGAAACAAAAACTATAGGCACAAATACTAGTGAGGAAATAATACTTGACAAACCATGTAGGAGAAAAGGCTTCTTGGCGAAATGATGGATATAATGGTTCCTGACCCATATATTATTGTGGATTGTGGTTTTTTTATACAAACTTCAACTTATATTTATGTTTGCAGGTACATAATGGAATGCAGGGAAGATTGAGAAGACCAAAGATCACAAATCAAAATAGAGAGTAGTAAAGACTAAGAATGAGAAATGCAAAGATGGGGAACGGACAAGTATAATGAATAATTTTCATTAAGGAGAGGGCATGAAAGAATAATTCATAATGTAATAATTAATGAATATATGATAATGTGCTAGATTATTCTATAAAATCTACTTAGGAATGAGATATGTGAGGGACTAAGATCTCTTTAGATATCTATGGGAATATTTAGGAAGAGATTTTAGGAGATATTATGGAGAGAGTTATGGAGATAGTTATGCATTTGGTTTGAATAGAATATCTAATTTTGATGATGATCATCTATAGTTATATAAGTGACCATTTCTAGAAGAGCGGGGGAATTAAGGATTGATGACTTAATAAACAAATTTCCTTATGGGGTCATGAGTTTATATATTAGTGTTCCTTTCTTTGATATGAGCTTATGCACATTATAGGGCGTTTGTAGATTAGAGTTAGGAGTGGCATCAATAAGAAATTGTTGTGCATTCATATGTCTTATAGATTGAGTGTGTTGAATGGTGTGTTTGTAAAAAGATTGTGAAAAATTATGTATGCTAGTAAGATTACTAATGTAGATCATTTCCTCTTGATTATTTCACTAATTAGTCATGTAAAAAAAAATACTATCTAAATGAATCAAATACGTTATATGGATTGAATTATATAAATTGGAAGTTTAAGATATAAAATTTGTTGGAAGGATATAATGCACAGGTAATTTTGAGTGGAGTTGAAGCTAAGCCAACGACTCATATGACCTTGGTTCATGATAGGGAGAAAAGAGAAACCAATGAAAAGGTTCTCTCGAGAATGTTTTTGAAATAAATATCATTCTACATACAAGGGAATGTAGGACATCAATTAAGAGATGGATGGCATTAAAAGGTTTATATGAAATATTAAATAGAATTAGAGTGCTATTTATTAAGAGCAGGCTTCTCTCAATTAATATCGAAGAAAATGAAAACGTTATTGATTATATGTCTAGAATTAAAGGTTTAAAAGATAAGTTAGGTAATATTGGCAATGAAGTATCATATAATGAGCTACATAATATAAAATTAAATAGCATATTGCATGGATATCACATGGATATCAAGTATTTCCATCATCCATGCAGTGAGATAGAAAACACCTTTGTAAGATCACTTGATAGGGATCCTTATTCAAGTAGAGGAAATGAGGAATAATGTTGACAATATATTTCAAAATCTAATCCAAGATTTAAGGGATAAGGTCAAGCAGCGATATAAGGGAAAGTTATTACTAAAGAACAAAGGAGGAAAACCTCACATGAAAATGCATCAAAGTGACATTTTATCAAAGACAACTAAACATGCGAAGAAGAATGGTACATGTAACTATTATGATATATTTTGACACTAGACTTATAAATGAAGGGAATGGGAGATTTATGAATTCAATATAGAAAATGAAAAGCAAATTTATTAAGAGAAGCAAAAGTAAATGAAAATATAAAAAAATGTAGATATAGCTCTAGCAATAGAAACTAATAATTACAATACATTATTCATAAATGTAAGAACATATTTTTTTTCCCAAAAGAAATGAAAAAATATCTATTCATATACCTTACTATACATACTATTTTAAAATATATAATGACAAATTAATAATACTTAAAATTGATTTAAGTAATTATAAATTTTAGGAAATAAACCACTAAAGTAATGTATTCATACAATGTTTCATGAAGCAAATAAAAAAATAATATATATACTAAAGATCAAGGAAAATGTGTACTCGATTTGAGTAATGACAAATTAACGTTTGAAAATTGAATTTGTAAAATGTGAAGGGAAATGAGTCATGGCATAAGGAATGGTAGTGGCAGGCCTATACGAAGTTGGTGTAACTTTTGGACGAGTCATGGTCATCACAGTTTCACGTCACATCCACTTGGAACGCGGTCCAAGAAAAAAGTAATGTAACGTGGTCATCCCGGCTACATGTCACATTGGCGGGGCACGATTAGTTAGAAGAAAATAACTATTACTAATGCGTCGATATTTCACACAATTAATATATATATATATATATATAGTATATATATATGTATATTATATATGTATATATATAGATTATATATATGAATATATATTATATATACATTATATATAATATATAATATATTATATATATATGTACTATATATATATATATATATATATATATATATATATATAATATATATATATAATTAAATATAAATTTTAATTGTAGTCATCCGGCTACATGCACATTGGGGGCGCACGATTATTAAGAGAAAATAAACTATTACTAATGCGTCGATATTTCACAACAATTATATACTATATATATATATATATATTATGTATATATATATAATATATATATATATATATATATACATATATATATATATATATACATAATAACATATATATTATATATAGTATAATATATATATATATTATAATCTATATATATATATATATATAATATATATATATATATATATATATATATAATATAAATATATAATTATAATTATAATTTAATGTAGTCATCCCGGCTACATGTCACATTGGTGTGGCACGTTCAGCTGGAAAAAAATAACTGTTAGTAGAGCGTCGATATTTCAACAGAAAAATGACACTACTTATTTTCACCCTATCTTTTATTTCAAACTTTGTATGTCCATCCCATTATAAATAAATAAGCGTGTGGCCCCAAGGAATTAGGCTATTCATTTATATAGGTTATGCAATGAATATTTATTTCTACATTCAATTGTTTTAGCTCACTGAGAGGCAGAAGCAAGTTGCTGTAAATTTTGAATGAGTCATGGTCATCCCGGTTTCACGTCACATTCCCTTGAAACGTGGTTCAAGAAAAAAGTAATGCAACGTGGTCAACCCGGCTACATGTCAATGCATGTCACATTGGCAGGGGTGGGGCACGGACAGTCTAACCAGGTGGAGGAATTGCCTGGATAGTCTGCCGGCCGACAAATTTCCGACTTTGGCTACTCGCCATTCCTCCGCCCCCTTCGAGGTCAATCTCTCCGTACTCAGATTTTGGCGATCCGATGTCTACTCACAACATATGCATCCTGTCACCGTAGTTCTACTTGATGCGCATCACATAAGCCATCCATCCAAGGAACATCACGCCGTGCATTCCCGCAAATTTGAATTTTGAATTTAAAATTTTGAAGTCACCAGATCGCGCCCTCCAGCAGGAGACCTCCTTGAGCGTGTAGTTGCCAGGAAGCACCTCTTCAAGCGAGGACAATAACGATGGAAAATGCAGCTACACAAAACAGAGATCTCATCGCAAATGCTCATTTGTTGACATTGGAAACGTGGAAGAGGGGATGCCAAGGACTGCAATGGAAAGCATGTTGAAATATAATTTCAACTGCAACAAACTGTTTTTCTTTACCTTTGCGATGCGATGAGATCGTAGATCCCAAATCGCATGCATGCTTGGATCCTCCATTTTCGTTCACTTGATTTCTGCGATTGCGATGGTGCGATGCAATCCGATCGCATATCGCAGATCGCACCCATTTGTTCCAGCATTCCCCAATTTCATAACGAATGCGATTTCGCGATGCGATCAAATCGCAAATCGCAAATTGCACCAATATAATAGTGTTCCATTTTTTCCTCCAGCAGATTGTGTTTCTGCGATGCAATCCAATTGAAGTCAACGGTTGAAGTACAGGCCTGCAACAAATGAATTTGACGTGAAGTAGAAGTTTCATTTACCGCCAGTTTTTTCAGTAAAACAGTAAATGCAATTGACTGTGGGTTGGTAAGTTTTGGTGAAGTTTTTAATTTTATCATTTTCTATCAGTGGGAGTATGGGCACAAGTAAAAGTTGGTAAAACCACTTAAATTTTATTATTTTTTATTTTACAGCAGCATGGCAAGTGAAAATGTGAAGTAATTTCCTTTTGGTTGTCATATATATGTAAAGTTTTGTTTGTTGAGAATGTAATCGAAAAGAGAGGCACAACAGTGCGTATGAAAAATTCTCAATATGCAAAAAGAAGCAAGCAGCGGCGTGAGAAAAATCTATGTGTAATTTTCACACAACAGTCAAATATTATTGGTGAATCTCGCTGTGAGAGAGGAAGATTATAATCTGTAACAACAATTTTTTTTAATAGAAATCCTTGGTGTGTGTGAAAACTCTGTCCATTGCTCAGAAATATTATTTTGTTTCCGCTGTGTTAAAGATCCTGTGGCAAAACAGAGCATTGTCTCTGTGTGCAGTTTATGTTGTGTTTTTGGGATTTTGACAGAAAAATTCTCCAACAAAGCAGAAAACCCATCCACAAGAGAATCAACTGAACAAGAAGTTACGACTTTCAGCAACTCCAACTCACTACACAGATCAATTCACATCAGCAACTCCAACTCACTACACGGATCGATTCAAATCATCAACTCTAATTTTGCTACAAATTATTGCCGCCACCTGTAATTTAACCTGTAAAACAAAGAACTAAAGGCGTAATAGATTATCTTTTTCTGGTTTTACTACAAGCTATTGGGCCTTCTCTAATTTATCAATGAAATTTGTAACTTCTCTGATTTATCAATGAAATTTGCAAACTCTTGCAAGGAGTTTTGTGATTTGTTAGCAAATTAGATCATTTAGATTTACTGCAAAATATTGGTTCATTTGCACATTTCAATGTGATTTACCTGCGAAGAAGATATTGTCATCTTAAAAGGATTTTTATCTAGGATGGTTACATGTTTTCCATATAATTTATTCTTAAAATTATCTAAATGAAAATTAAAAGAAAAGTTTACTATTTAAATTGTGATTTATTTGTAAATCGCTGATCTAAACTAGATCAAGGAAACCTTTGATATCCATACGCAAGTGTTTCCTCTGAATTTTCTCCGTGATTGGATCTCACTTTAATAAAACTTTGCTTGCTGCATTGATGCGAAATCGTTAAGAGAATGACTAATTCGGCGGGAAATTAGTGTGGTAAATTATTTTAGTCTGTGAAAGAAATATCGCTTTCATTTTATCCATAGATATGTAAGTTATTGTAAATTAATGTGAGAAATATCAAAAGAATAATTTTCAGAATCTAGAATGTTGTAAGTTATTGTTTGAGAGTGAAATTATTTATAACTGGTTTCTACGTCAAATTTTTTATAACTTCTTGTCTTCTTTAATGAGGTTTAAAAAAGTCTGTGTTTGCAGAAGTTTTTCTAATAATTATGTGAAAGATAAGTTCCAATTAGCTAAGACTATTAAGGAATGGTGAGCAGATATATCTCACTATTTTAGTAAATGGGTTTGAGGGAGAGGATGCATTTAATGTTTAGAACATGATGGAATCTAGATATGTGTGGGGTTGTAGAAATTAGTTGGTAGTAAAGTAAAGTTTATGATGTATAAGTGACTCCACCAAGGATATAAGCAATTGTGGGTAGTGAAGCAACACCATGAGGTTGAAAATTTTATAAGAGAATAAAAATAATGCATCTCCAAATACATAATAAATTAGTTATGATTGGATATTAGCCTAAGTAAAGCTGGTTCCAATAAAATAAATATAATAATTTGGCAAACTTTTATTTTTGTTCGTTGAGTATTCATATTTTGAAGTGAAAAAATAAATAAAGTGTTAACATAACACTTTTCTTGCCTAAGCATTACATTTGTTTGCTGAGTATTCATATTTTAAAGTGAAAAATTAAATAAAGTGTTAACGGAACACTTTTCTTGCCTAAGCATTACACTAACCTAATGTTGTAAGTAAGAAAAAATAACTATATATTGTAATATTATGCAGAAAGAAGCAATGATCTATCAAGAGAGTCACCAATTTTGATGTCTTAACAAATCTTAGAAAATTGGTTGGAGTTACAAAGGTTGTGGGCACCACTTAACAATTTTTGTTGTGGGCACCACTTGAACAAATTTTTTCTTTGTTCTAAAGTTTACCTAGGATGTTAGTTGCTCATGAAGTAAAATTTCTTGAGGCCCTAACATTGATAATCCACTCATTTCACCTCAACCATCATTGTCTCACATGTTTACCATATGTTTCTATTTTGAATATCTTTCCTCAATCTATTAGAAATTCATTTTATTTCATTTGAATGGTCATTCATTTTGATAACCTATACCTTGATAAATCCAAAGTAAAAATAAATCTATACTAATATTTTTTTAGCTTATATAAACATATTAAAAATTATTTTATTAAATGTCACATCACAGATATATATAAAAAATGATTTTTTAATAATATGATTTAAATCAAAATCAAATAAAATATAAATCCAAAATAAAAATAAATAAATATTTTCCAAATTAAAAATTAAAAGATTACTAATATTCATTTCAATATCCCCGGATGTGGGTGCAAACCAACGTGAATAGGCTGATGGGACAAGGGTGCAGGGGAGGCCACCTGCCTGCCATGTGCAAAGGCGACTTGGAAGACGGTGGTGAAGGACATCCCCGGAAGGTGAAGTTAAATGCTATGGGACGACAGCCAAGGAGAATTTACGCTCCGACCTCCTTTGGCTACGTTGCAGAATTTGGCTCCACTTCACAATTGAATGCCTCATTAATGGTGGGCGACCCTCGAGGTACAACATGGAGTTTTATAAACAGAGGCAGCCCAGGCATCACCATGTTCATTTGGGCAGGGTCTGGGGTTCCCATTCCGTCGCTGGTACTGACAAATTGCAGCCCTGGTCTGATTTATTCCACCCCGGGTTTGATTGCCCAGTTTGTTTACGCCCCTGTTGGTCTTTTTCATTTCAATTCGGCTCAGGATTGCTCTGTTAACATGGTCAGGACTCGTCAGCAGATGCTGAGTCGTTGCGGCTCAAGTCGTGGAGGGTCATCGCGCCCCTCAGCCGAGGCGGAAACTCATTCTCCTTGTCACTGCCCTCATTGTCGTTGTCACTTCCATTGCCCTCAATTTGGAGGTGCAAGCTCTCTCAGGCACAACCAATTTATGGAGGCCAGATCACCTGGGTCTTTAGCTGATCCTTACTTCAGCTCAGCTATTTTTATCTTCAACAGCCCCCTGAATCGTCCAAGGATTAACGCCCACGTCTCTGTTCTTTTTATTGATGAAGCCCAGGACGAGGGCGGATCCAGTGCTCCTCAAAAATTCGAGGCCCCAGTCGACATAGCCAAAACATCTGAACTGCCCACGATGGACAAGGGGAAGGACACGAAATTGCTAGACCTTCAGCTGGAGAAGAACCAATAGCAGCCAGAAGCGGCCGAGGCGAAAGAGGGCCAAGCTCAGGAAGAGGAAGAATATGGATAGTGACCAATTGTGGAGGAGGTGCCGGAGGACTAGTCTGCTGCCAGGTCTCAGATCCTGTAGCTCGGGTGGGATTCTGGTTCCTTCCTTTCTTTTTGGTCATGTCCATCTGTCGAATTGTCTCTAGCTTGTCTACGTGTCGATTATCTTTTATGTTAATGTGTCAATGCGGCAATATGCCATCGCTGAGGCGTAGGGTCGGTTACAGTCCTGTTTGGGTATCAGTTTTGTGGTTGGTTATAGTCGTGCATGGGTGTCAATTTTGTCCTCCCTTGCGTGGGAATGATTTTACTGGTCACAAATGCCCCTGTGAGGGAATGAATCGGGTAGCCCTCTCTTTCTGCTACATTTGGTTGATCCAGAATGCCACTCTTTCAGGCAGATGGATCTTTCAGGCAACATGTTTGTAATTATACTCTGGTTTTTTTGTATATAATAGAATAGTTTAATTGAGGAAAAAAAATATTCATTTCAATATTTGATTTTCAAATAAAATATTGATTCATATTTTTATTTAATTATTTTAATCAATATTTTAAAATTGTAAATTTAAATATCTCAATTTTTCACAAATTAGACACCTGCAAATTTTTAAAATTAAATAAAATAAAAAAATAACGATTTTCCAATTTAAAAATTACTAATATTCAATTTTTTTGCAAATTTTTAAAATCAAATAAAATATAAATCCAAACTAAAATAAAAAATTCAATTTAAAGATTAATAATATTCATTTCCATATTTGATTTTGATTTTGATTTTGATTTGATAATATTTTGATTTAATTATTTTAGTCAATATTATTTTAAAATCTTTGTCTTCAATATAAAATTTATACAATACATCTAGAAATCAATAATATGTAAAACATAAGACTTATCTATTTGTTAATAAGACTGAGCATGGTAGATTAAAGATGTTTACCTAATTTAAGGAAGATCTGTTATCATAAAAATTTATTCTTTATATAATCGTTGCTTTGTTGCATAGCAATTTCAAATTTTCCCAGGAAATGGATCCAGATAAAATGCCCACTCCCTTTCACTAGAAGCTGTGGAGAAAATCAGTTAGAGGTCCAGTCTCATAGTGGCCGAACGTTTTAAACAATTATATATTGCAGGATCTGTATATATTATAGGATTTATTAAATCATTTCTATGGTTTCAAACAATTCTATGGCTCCCTAGATCTGTGTAAAATCTATTAAAAGTCGATTGAAAGAGTGAAAATGCAGGCATGAAACTATAAATATAAATAATAAGTTTGAAAGTTTATAAGAAATTGAAGTAATTAAAAGAAGATATCTTAAAACACTTTATAATCATGAACGGAGATCGTTGCTTTGAAATCGTGCAATCAAACAGAGTTGATGTGAATCCATCCATGTAGTGAGTTGGAGTTGCTAAAAGTCGTAACTTCTTGTTCGGTTGATTCTCTTGTGGATGGGTTTCTTGCTTTCCACTGCATTCTTTCGCATGCCTATCTTCTAAGTTTCCATTGTCATCAAATGAGCGTTTGCTATGAGGTCACTGTTTTGTGTGGCTGCATTCTCCACCGTTTTTTTCCTCGCTTGAAGAGGTGCTTCTGGTTAGGGAGGTTTCCGGCTGGAGGGCGCGATCAAATTTGGGGGAATGCACGACGGGATGTTCCATGGATGGATGGCTTATGTGATGGGCATCCAGTAGAACTATAGTGACATAATGCGTATGTTGTGAGTACAATTAGCTTAGCGATGGGTGGTCAGATTGCCAAGATGTAAATACAAAGAGATTGACCTCGAAGGGGGCAAAGGAATGGCCGGTAACCAGAGTCGGAAATTTTGCCGGCGGGCAGTCTATCCGGGCAATTCCTCCACCTGGGTAGACTACTCCAAAAAGAACTAGTAACAACATTTATCAAGGCACCCTCCCATTATTCAATGCGTAGATATTTCAAACAAAGTTGGTGTAACTTTTGGACGAGTCATGGTCATCTCGGTTTCACGTCACATTCGCTTGGAACGCGGTTCAAGAAAAAAGTACTGTAACGTGGTCATTTCGGTTACATGTCACATTGGCGGGGCATGATTAGCTAGAAGAAAATAAACATTAATAGTGCATAGATATTTCAACATAGAAATGGCATTGCTTATTTTCAATCATTTATTATTATTATTATTATTATTTAATGTTTATTTGATTATAAATAAGGCTACATAGTTAGCGTTATGTGTCACTTAATTTAATAAAATATTTTAATATCAGATATGTTGTATGTATTCTAAACAATTAATAAATTGTAAATGGTTCTATGAATATTTGTTAACTTTTTCTTATTATTATTTTTAATAAATTAAAACATTTATATTATATATATATATATATTATATATATATATAATTATATATAATATATATATATATAATTGACATTGAAGAGAATGATAATAAGTTAATAACTATTTATTTAATATTGAATGATGGCAATTTTTTTATATAATGCTCATATTATAAGGTCAAAGTTATTGTCATTGAACATACGTTGAGAGCACTACTTATGGGATATTGACCTTATAGATATAATGTGGCGTTGTGTTTGATTGGAATTAAGTGACATCTCCATTAACTATGGTTACGATGCAAAGATTTTGTCTTTATTGGTGAGTTCTGAATGGCATATACGGGCTAATGGTTGCAATGTCAGAGTCTTGTTGTCAAACAATTTACTGATATTTGTTGATCTTTCTTGATAAAATCTAATGAAATCTACCTATGTTGAGAACCTTTGATATGAATTGATTTAACGTTTATTATGTTACCTTGAATTCATTGATCATCAGTCTAGCTTTGATTTGATGGTACATTACAGTACTCACTTGAAATAGTTGCAAAATAAGATTTCAACTAATGAAATATAAGATAAATAAATATTTTTATTAAAAAATAATAAATTTTAATATGCAAGGTTAAACTACAGAAAATCTGCAAATATTTTTGGTTTGGTCGAACCGAATCTAGTATGGGTTTGACCAAAATATCTAATGTGTTATCTACCTGTCCATGGCATGGATAATAATAGGAACATGATGCAGGGTAGGCCTACAATAACCAGGATCTTTAAAATCTGTGCATATGAGAATGCATCTCAACTTTTGCCCAAATAAAAAAAAATCAATGTCTGCAAATTCCACGCACTCAACCTGCAAGTGAAGGTTTTTAAACAATGTACTAGGCCACCAACCTATAAGTTTTCCGGCTATATATATAAAGCCCATCTTAAATTATCATTTGGTGTCTCTTTGACAACATTTACACTGATTTGTCGTTGTTCTCCCTTATATGTAGACACTGGTTTCAATACTCCACCAGGAGGTAGAAAAGCATCTTTTGCTAACATAAAGCCACGTCACTTTAGGTTCCAACAGCCTGTGTAATCGTAGCTGTCACTTGTCCAATATATAAAAATTCGTGTCCGAGGATCTCCATCATATTCTGTTGGATGTAAAATCCATCCACCCTTGATCGTTTCCAATTGGTTACGCTGATTTACTAGCCAAATTTGACATAGACTAAATATACTGTTATCAGAAGTGACCACATTGGCTTGCCATACGTTCAGACCTGCGCTTACTGCATTGATGGGCTCAAGTGATTCGTATCGAGCAACGGCATACTCATACCCCGTTTTTTTTATCTTCTGGCTGTTTGATTCTATTATCCAAACACTGTTTCTTCCCCAGCAAAATTCTGAGAGTCGATTGCAAATGAACCGATACACTATTCAGCGTCCAGAAAAAGAAACTTCTCCACTGCACTTTTGACCTGTAACCCAATTCTCATCACGCAACTCATTGAACACAATCATTATTAATGGTAATGACTTATCGAAGGCATCATTCACAAATTCAACTCTACATATAGCAAACACCAATTTAACACTTCAGCAAATACTTAATTGATTTCGATATATATCGATCTTTCCACTGCAACAATTTATCATGCTTTCAACTGCATTCCGAAATTCTTCTATTACAGAGTTTATCATAAGAATGGATTTGGGATTTAACATCTTCCTACCAATTCGACCAGAATTACACTACAAATCAAATTCTTCATAAATAAACCCAAATGGAATCAGAGTGCCGGAAGCCGTCACAATGAAAAGGAAACGATCTAAATTACTCCAATACACAGTAAAGTATTAATGCGAAGAATAGGAAGGGATTCCAGTCTTTCAATACACAGTGCAATAATATTTAACGCTTCAATACACAGTCAAAATAAACTATTGGATACATGTATATTATCAGGAAAACCATTGCACTAGAAACGCCGGAGAGTTTCAAAAATCATATTTTGCACTCGCTCCTCCTCCCATGCCAGCTTTACTGCCTCTTTATTTATAATTAAGGATAGGCCTTCTCGGTCCTTATCCGATACAAAAACATGCTTTACATAATGATTTAAAACAAAAAAACTTTATTACAGCTCATCTATCTATGATATAGATAGTATGTTTTATTCTCCACCCTTATCCTAATTTTAAGTGAAAAAACATAGAAATTCTATCCCAAATTTTGCTCCTAAAATATTTCTCTCATATCTTTTTATTAGAAAAAGAATATTTACATAATCCTCACTTTTCATAATTATCTCCTATTTTATTAAAAATAACAACTGAATTAATAAAATATTAAAATTGTCACACCCCCTTTTTTCACATATTTACAAATGAAAAATGGTCTTGATGCTCCTGCATCAGAACAATTGAACTTTCCATATGTTTTCTTTAACATATTATATTGTGTTCTCATAAAAGGAGGCCAAACTTGTCATATAATTTTTCAATCATGCAAACTTTTATATTTACTATCTTATATATATGATAGATTTATCATGGTATCCATGAAGTGTAAACCAATTGATTTGTGTGGGCTTTAGGCCTACCATAGTTAAAAAACGATTTATCATGGTAAAATTGTAAAAAATGTATACATGGTTCATTTATTAGTTAAAAAAATAAAAATTTGAAAAATGAATATGTAATATGTAATATTTTTTTTTATGAATTTTAATTTTTCAATATTTTCATTTTTTTAATTTGATTATAAAATGGAGTTTATTTTAAATATTTATGTTTTTGTTTTTAAAATATATTTCTTAATGAATTTTAATTAAATTTTTGTTAAAATTTGTGGAAACGATAAATTTGAATCATTGAATTTATATAATTTAATTATTAAGTGGAGCAAGCATACTAGACTAGATATATCTATCTTAGTGTAACAACCTAAGCCCATGAATGTTAGTTTTACATGTGTGTGTGTGTGCGTCCGTTTATTTTTGTTCTTAATTTAATTCAAATTAACCATAATTGGAATTGCTGACCCATGGACTATATGCATTAATCCAACTTCCATTGCGAAATGCAAACTTATGATTATTATGGTATATTCATTGTTTTAATTGAATTTCATTTAACTGGACCATTGATTAAGTTCGCGGTACATAACAACCATATTGTACATTCGTATATCTTTAGTTGATTTCTCCCACGTTGACATGCATTGGGTGGCACCCCTCCATCATTGCGGGAGAGCCCTGAGGCCTCTATTTGTCATCTTCATTCGACATCCTTACTGACTTTACGATCCTGCATTTAAGAAACTATCTCGATAGACCTTGAACCCCAACACTTGGAAACCCTCCACCGTTAGATCCGAGATGATCCATGGTCACGAAAATTAGGATTGAAAGAGGTAGGCTAATGAAAATACAAAGAGATAGAGGTCATTTGGTCTGCATCGAGATGAGAGAGTGGTGGATCTGTAGCAATGGGTAACAGAATGGCGGAAACGCTTCCACAGGCCCTCAGGTAATCGCAAAACTTGATCTCGACCTTAATACTTTGAGCCACGATTTCTTCTGTATATATTCTTCTGTTTTTCTCTAAAGAAACCTTCATTTCGGCTCTTGCATAGGTGAGATGGCTAATGGCAGTTTCATGGTCCAGGTTTAATGCGTCGATACCTCCACCCTTCATCCTGAGGTGAGGTAGACATGCTCGCGCTTGAATTCATACAAGGTTCAGTGATTATTTGATGAATTGATAAGTTAATTGTTATTTGCAGGTGTAGCTTGCCGCAACTACTCGACCACCTTGCCTTCAGGTAAGCCTGCCTCTCAGAATTTGTCTTTCTTTGTGATACTCCTTATATTTCTTCTCAGGCGTATTCTAACACTCTGACTATTGCAGGTATGTTCCATTCTTGGGTTTTCATACCTTCCAGTGGCCACTTCTCGGTGTGGCATTGCGTTCTAACCTAGATCAACCGTTCGATTTTAGGTTGGTTCCCTTTCGATTCTCTAGCGAATGCTTGGTGGCAAACTCCAGTCTTAGCTGGAGGAGAGCTAGATTGTCTTTTCTTAACTTATTAGGTGACTTGCATAGCCAAAGCTTCATGGCTGAGTAGAAGGTGCAAGGGCTTTAAAGTTAGTTATAGAACAGGAGTATGGGAAACAGTTGTTCCCAGGCTTTAGCCCAACAGTTATATTGATAATTTGCTCTCAAAACTTATGCATGCAGTTTGCCTTCAAGACTTCAATATCGAACTGTATTTGTACATTCAAATGATTTATCTGTTCTTTTCTGAGGTTCACCGTCAGGGGTTTTCCCAGAATGGGGTTGGCTGCTTATGTAATTATTCATCTTATAACTATACAAATGTGTGACATTTAAAATAATAGGTCTTTTTCTTTGTTTTATGGATAAAGATTAAGGTTGCGACTTTCACTAAGATGGATTATTTCAGTTAGATATTTTGATAGAAAGAAATTAGATCTCGTTAAATTTTTCTGTCGTAGATGAACTCTACAGTTATCCTTCTCATGTGTATTATTTTATAAAAAGGGTTTGCATAAACACCTGTCACGATTCACGTTTTATTCGATACAGTTTTTCGTTTAAAAGTATCCACAGTCTATTAGAATTTATAGTGTCTTAAATGATATTAGATAATAATACAAATTAAATGATTTTCCACAAAAATGAATATTTTACTTAAATCTTGGACTCTTTAGAGTATTTTGTTTTAGTAAATGCACCAATTCCGTCACTTTATTTCTTTCCTTGGAAGTACTAATATTAGTAACTAATTGACTGTACTGAGATTATAAATAGTGACAATATGCCTAGAATCTATTATTGACATATTCATACTATTCATTCCTTAGCATATTAATCTATTCAATTAATAAAGTAGAGCAGAGGATCAGTCCATCCACTAATAATTAACAATATAGGATTTCTACTTATTTGTTCCCTGCTTTACTTATCAGCAGTGAGTGTGTTTATCTGTGCCTAGAAAGTCTCACCACCCAACCATGGACCTAAAAATTACATCCAGATTTCCCCCTCTGAGCTCTTCCAGCTCCTGACAGTGGCTAAACAGCTTGGTACCTTGTGCTTCCACACTATGTCCAGCCTCAAGGCTTGTACCTCTCGGTTGTTACCCAAGGTCTTATTCCCACTAGCTATTTTGTCCAACTCTAGGATGAAACCATTCAGAGCAGTACTCTTTCCCTAATAGATCTTTTTCTCCCAACCCCCTCAAGGTTCTGTCTTTTTTCCATTTCAAGGAAAAGATGGGAAAACTGCTTATAACTGTTTTCAGGAGTTATTCTAATTGATTCTTTAGTTCTTTTAAAAATTGTTCAGATTCTTTAAATTAATCATAAACAACACATGTTCTGGCTTTGTAACCTAATCATTTTACATTCTAGGTTAATACGAAAGTAAATTGATAGTAATAAGTAAAACTTTGTAAAAATAAATGTTGGAGCATCAATGGATGTTACATTTAGCCAATGCAATAAGTAATGGTTAATTACGACCAAATAATGGTATAAACTTTTTTGATGATAAACCCTATAAGTAATATGTTCACTTATTAATCAACAGAGTTTGGTGTAGAAATGGCCTCTGGGTTTTAGAAATCATATCAACCAAAAATAATATATGATGTATTTTGTTGTTGAGTGTTTATTTGTTGTATTTTTTAGTCAACCCCATCTCAAGGAAAGCTTTGGTGTGCATCACTTATCAATTTAGAGAATTGAGGAAATATAAAAAGATTATATGCAACATGGTATATTTAGAAAGCCAATTTAAATTTATTTTTAAATTGAAATGAACATTGTGTCGCAATACTTTTTTAATATTTCTAAATAACTCCTAACTTTAACAAAAGATGTCATTTTTATTACCAAAGTTGTGAAGTTTCTAAATTGAAAAATACTTTTATACGTATTTAATTCAAATTTATTTATTTATAACTATAATAACTTTTATATCAAAATTTATATATATATATATATATATATTATATATATATATATATATATAATATTATATGTAATATATAATTATATATATATATATATATTATATATATATATATATATATATATATATATATATATATATTATAATATTATATTATATATATATAAATTTATATATATAATGTATATTATATATGTATATATAGTATATATATATAATATATATATATATATATATGTATATGTATATATATATATATATGTATATGTATATTATATATATTGTATATATATATTATGTATATATATATATATATATATATATATATGATATATATTTATATATATATATATATATATTATATATATATATACTAGGCTTACTTTGCCTAACTAAGATAAACTATAAGCAAATATAAAAGTAAAATCCATCCCTAATTCACATACAAAATTGTATATTTCTATTATTATTTAACTTATAATTATCATTAAAATCAAATTTATTTTATATGAAATTGCATTATTTAAGTTTGTATTACTAAATTATCAATGCTCATCTCATCAAACGTATTTAGTATCACTATCACGTACACCAAAGAAATTAACCTGAAGAAATTATGAAAAATTTAAGACACTACTAAAAATTAGTTATATTAGATTGACCAGCAACATGTACACCAAAGAAATTAACTTGAAGAAATTACGAAAAATGTAATTCCCTACTTAATGCTATCATGCAAATTTTACGAGTGTTTAAATTTCCTTAAAATATTGACTTATAATTATCAAGAAATATTAGTACATACCTACATTGGTAAAACCGTAAATTTATTACTGATGTAAATTTTGTTATTATTCAATTCCCAACTTACCTCGACAAATTTAAATTTTGATAGGATATGATCTCCTTCCATTTATTCCAATTTAAATATCCATATCCCTAAAATATCCTCTCAAATTTACTTGGGAGAAGACATGTCCTCTCCAATTAATTACCATATTATATATTCATATCTCATCCCCAAAGTGTCCTCTCGAATTTACGGTGACAAGGCATTATTCATAACGTTTGGACCCCGTACTTGTGACAAATCTTTCCATAGAAGAGTAACATTTTCTTGTAATCTGACAAGAAGCTCATGACTTTCTTCTAAAACATAAATTGCTCTAATCGCAGCACTTGCTAGACAAGGTGGCAAGGATGCAAAAAAGCAGTAACCTGCACCATGGATACGCTAGTGATCAACAACTTTTGCACTTCCTGTACAAAAGCCTACAGTAGTTACCAAAGCATACCACATACCAGCAGTTATAATATCAACTTTTTGAATCGGAATTCCATAATGTTCTGTAAGACCTCTTCCAGTTTTACCCAACACACCAAATGAGTTGCTTTCATCAACCAATACTGTGAACTTATACTTCTCTTTCAATCTTATAATTTCATCCAAGTGAACCATTTGACCTTAATTTTGATATTTAGTGACACCCATTAGAAAAGGTACATACAACAATTTCAGTCCATTTGTGGTGACAGTCTCGTATTTGGCTTGAGAAATATGATACCAGGAGATAGTATGCAAGCCCAACACTTTATGTGAGCTCCCAATAACTCAAAAAACTCTCCCAGTTGTCATTAGTTCGAATGTCTTGCCCAGATATTGGTCTCTGCTCTGAAAGAATGCCTCACGCCCAACCAATGAAGAAGGGACTCAACTCCAAGTATTTCGTTGCCATTCCTCTTTGAAATAATACCCAACAGAGATAGATAAGTGCCCACAACTTCTTCAGCAAAGGTACACGACTACCCAAACAAGAATAGGGTATTCGACCAGTCAAATAAAATGAGTACAGTAGAGCATTGTAGGTAACAACATCTAGTAAAAATCCTTTGGTGTGCAATGTATAAAATAGCTTTTCCGCCTCTTCATCCATTCCAAATCGTCCATAAACTATAATCATGACATTATAAGTCCAGAGATCTGGCTCACAACCAAATCACTCCATATCCCTAAAAACATCTGATGCCTCAGTTGAATTGCTACTCGCCACACAAGCAGTGATCAATGTATTGTAAGTAATAGCATCAAGCCTCAATCCAGCCTTACGCACTTCACCAAGTAGTCTAATCCCAGAGCCATTCTCCATATGACTGGCCTGGGTGCGTGAGTTAATGAAAATATTGAAAGTCACAAGGTCCGGTTTGCAACCCCTGGACTGCATCAGCTGAAGCAATTCCTCCACTTTTTCTCTACCACCATGTCTAGCATAGATTCCCATCATTGCATTGTACACATGAACACAATTTCCTATCATAGACTTGGCTCTCTAAAAGATTTCTTCAGCAAGGGTAGCTTGATTAGCCCTCCCCAACATAGGCAGCATGGCAGTGAGCATCCTTGAATTTGGTGTATACCAATACCGAATTTTAAGTCACTCATAAATATCCAGAGCCCTCTACCAATATGTCTACCCAACCTGCTTCACTACGAGGTAGTAATAAGTGGGGGCTAGTTGCTCTATCCAATTCTCAAGCATTCTGTTATTAAAATTTTACAAATCTTCTCAATACCGTCAAAAGCCGAGGGCTTCTGTCCTTGTCAAATTTAGGTATACTCTTAAACTACTATATACAGAGGGAGGTAAGGTTTCCATAGATAGCTTTGATTATATGCCTATATTTAGAACTATTAGAGAACGAGTTGTCCATGTCAGGTCAATTCAAGTTCAAATTCCAAATATATACGGTTGAAAGAAATAGAAATTGTGATTTTAATAGAGGAAAGACATAATTATTATACAAAGTGAGAGATATGCTAAATCCATGTGGGACCCCTTAAATATGGGACAAGGGATATCATCCATATAACCATTACAATGTGAGGGATGTGTTAAATTGGTGTTAGATTTTTTTTAATTTCGGGATAAGGGATTTCATTGATATAATTATTTTAATATATAATTCATAAAAATATATATGTCTAAGTTTTTATAATTTATAATCTATAATATTTAAAGTCAAAATTATTTTGATTTTAGTTTTTCTAGGCGTAATAGTTAAGAATATGTGTTTTCAGTTACAAATTTGAATACAAAATAAATATTAGAGTATGTACACATCATTGCTTGACAAATTATTCAATAAAATGCATCTCTTTAGAACCTTGTCATATGCATTTGGATCCAATAGGAGTCCTCGTTCGTGAAAGACACCCATGGCTTCCTCCAAGCGTTAGGTTCATTATAAACTATACATTTTCTGAGTTTCAATTAGTTAGAGTTGAGGATAAACAGTACAGAATGTAATGGCATTGACATGGTAATGGAGTTTGATTTTGGGATGTTAATGTTTTCCTCTTTGTATCTAGAGGAATTTGGTAATTGGTCTCATTCATACTCTAAAATATACTCATATAATATGGAGTCCATTTCATTTCACAAAACATATTGATCTTTTCTCTTAGTATATTTTAATACATTAAAGTTGTCAAATGTGAACAACAATAGATTTGTATGTTAGAATCACATACAATATACAATACTATTATCTTAAAGCATGTAGCACTAGCCATTCTATATACATCAATTGGATAGTATACATCTAACAATAGTGTCAATATGGAGTCGATTGAGACAGCTAGGCATCCACTTTGAAAACTAATCTAACATTGTTGATGGAATTTCTGGAGGACACCTAGTATAATAATGTGATTAAAATGGTAATCTAATGTTTATGTGAGCACTCAAAATTTTTAAGATGGATTTAGCATGGTTGTTTAGGGATATCTAAATATATTTGAGGGTGACTAGCAGTGCATGGTAGCACTTGCTTAGATAGAATTGCGAGAGGATTTAGTAGACCGATGGTTATCATATCAATATTAGAAATAGGTGTTTACAAATATAATAAAAGGAAAACTTGCATCTATCATTATGTAAGACATGTGTTTGCCAAGTAAGAATTGACAAGGCCCTAAGTTGTGCTAATAAGTCTTATGTATCATATAGATATTTGAACAATTCAAAATGGTGAGGACACGAAGAAATAAAGGTCAAGGAGGATCATCACAAGGACCTCCTACAAATGACCCATTACCTTCGCCGGAGTTGACTCTCATCTTACGTTCCCTAGAAGCAATTAATGAGACCTTAAAAGGGCGGCAAACAAATGAAGTGGAAGTGTAGCACCCTCCATCATGGTTAGGAAATCTTGAGGGATGAAGAGACTCCAATAGAGGACCTCCAATCGAGGACATTACTAGGGAGCTCCAAAAGATTAAGCTCCTAGAGTTTGTTGGAGGTCATGCAAGTGAACGTGTAGAAGCCTAGTTAGAAGGAATGAGAAGCTGCTTCGCACTAAGGGATTATAATTCCAATTCAAAAGCTAAAATAGAAATATTCCAACTTAGAGATAGTGCTTTGAATTGATGGGGTAACTTAGAGCGTCAACTACACCTCACTTTGGACACAATTACTTAGGAGTTATTTGAGGAGAGATTTGGGAAAAAGTACCTAAAAAAATATTATGAAGAATAATAGGTAGGAGCCTTCCATGCCTTGGTACAGGGAAATCGTACGGTAGAAGAATATGAAATTATATTCATGGAATTGGTCAAGTATGTCTCCTACATGGATACTGATTAGCGCCAAGCAGATCATTTTATTTATATATTGAACCCTAAGATTAGGGAAATGGTGTGGATGTGGAAACCATCCTCAGTTGTAGAAGATGTGGAATAGGCTCATTATGTCGAAGAACACTTAGACTTAAAGGGTGGAAACAAAACCATTTTTCCATGCCAACCAAGGTTTATGGGGAAGGCCCCTCATACCTTCCCCAGGGGAGGAAGTTTTAGGCCACCACCATATGGAAACAGGGTAGTACCCAAAGCACCAACAATGGGGATTTCAATGGTCAATAGTGCAACTTCAGCTGTAGCTTCAAGGGCACGTGCAAATCAAGGTCATACATGAGGAGAAAAAAGTAGGGGCAGGGGTCGCAAGGGAAGGAACTCTTTCCGAAGAACTCCAAAACATTTAGTTCAAGGTCTATCGTGCATCACTTGTTGGGGATGTGGGGGACCTCATTACCAACATGACTTCCCTGATTTACAAACTAGTAACAACCATAGAGATGGAAAAGCACCAATGCGGGGGGCAAGTAGCCACCATCGAATCTATGCAGTGATAACCAGCAAGTTGAACACCCATCTATCGTGATAGAAACCTAAGGTATGATATGCAAAGTGAAAGTTAAAATTTTGTTTGATTCAGGTGCTACAGGTAGTTTCATTTCACCAATTGGATTAGAAAAATGTGGGTTGGCAACCTATGAGCATGATGACTTTAAGAAAGTTGTGATGGCTTCTGGGATAAAACAAGCACTAGGACCTAGTGTTGACCAATGTCAGGTAAACCTCAGGGTATGTATGACTAAGTTGAAGGCATACGTCACATCATTGGGGACGTATGATGTAATTATTTGAATGGACTGGCTAGAAGCTCATCGAGCTTTGGTAGGCTGTTTCAGGAAGAAGGTGGTTTGTTTAGATGATGAAGGTAGGCCAATTGAGATTTTTGGAATCAAGAGAGGATTTTCTCTACGATTCATATCCATGATGAAGGTAAAACATTGTCTCTGACAAGGTTGCAAGCTATATGTGGTTAAGGCTATAAGTGATTAGAAAGGAGCCTCCCTAGCTCAAAGCCTAATTTTGTCAGAATTCAAGGATGTTTTTCCTAAGGAATTTCCTGGATTACCTCTTGTGAGGGAGATTTATTTGACAATCAACCTAAAACTTGGTGCAAAACCAATATCTAAGACACCCTATAGGATGAAAACTCCAGAACTTTGTGAGTTGCAGATGTAGTTAAAAGAGCTCTTAGACTTGGGATTTATCAGACCTAGTATTTCACGTTGGGGTGCAACAGTGAATTTTGTCAAGAATAAGGATGGTTCCTTATGGCTATGCATAGATTATAGGGACTTGAATAGAGCCACAATAAAGAATAGGTACCCGATACCTCGAATAGATGACCTATTTGATCAAATGAAGGGAGCAATGGTTTTCTCAAAGATTTATCTATGATCTGGATACCACCAATTGAGGATTAAGGAAGAGGACATCTCAAAAACTGCATTTCAAACTCAGTTTGGGCACTAGTAGTTCGTAGTTGTTCCATTTGTTTTACCAATGCACCGACAGTATTCATGAGTCTCATGAATGGTGTGTTCAGGAATTATTTGGACCAATTTGTGCAATTCATTCTAGACGACATTCTTGTGTATTCCAAGAATGAAAAGGAGCATGAAAAGCACCTAAGGGTTATATTGATTTGCTTAAGGGAAAATCAATTGTATGGATAATTGTCAAAATGTTCCTTCTTTCAAAAGAAAGTTCATTACCTTGGGCACATCATTTCAGAAGAAGGGATTTCAGTTGACTCAGAAAAGGAAAAGGCCATAATGGATTGGCCAGTACTAAAAAATGCTCATGAGGTGCGTAGCTTTATGGGGATAGCAGGTTATTATCGTAGGTTTGTGGAAGGGTTTTCGAGGATTGCAAAACCCATCACCACATTATAGCGAAAGGGGGTCAGGTATGAATGGGCATATGAATATGACACTGCATTCATAGAACTAAAGAGGTTACTAACAAGTGCACCGATCCTTCAAGTACCAGACATGGAAAAAGACTTCAGTGTCTACACTGATGCTTCGAAGCAAGGATTGGGTGTAGTATTAATCCAAGAAGGTGGAGTAATAGCTTACACATCTAGAAAATTGAAGAAACATGAAGAGTTGTATGCTACCCATGACTTAGAATTAGCAACAGTGATGTTAGCTTTGAAACTTTAGGGAAACTACCTCATTGGGAGAAGATTTGAGTTAAGAACAGATCATCAAAGCCTGAAGCATCTCTTCACTCAAAGGGATTTTAATGCTAGACAAAGGCGATGGAGCGAATTCATGAGTGAATATGATTTTGAGATCTCATACAACAAGGGAAAGGAGAATGTGGTGGCTAATGCACTAATCAGGAGACCATGAACCTTCTCCTTAGTAGCCTTAAAGGTAAATTTGAGGGAACGTTTGTTGGAGAAACTCTTTGAAGATTGTTGGTATATAAAGGTTATCTCAGCACTCCAGGGTGGGAAGCAGATAGAACCAATGTTTGAGGGATATGTCCTCGAACCAGATGGACTATTAAGATTTCAATGGAGAATGTACATACCTAAGGAAGGGGGTATAAGAAGGACCATCCTCGAAGAGTCACATAGAGCACTCTATTGTGCACATCCTGGAGTGAAGAAGATGTATGCAGACATGAAGAAACTCTTCTTTTGGGCGGGCATGAATCATGACATAGTCCAGTTTGTCGCCAAATGTCTTGAATGTCAACGAGTGAAGGCTGATCATCACCATCCAGCAGGACTCCTACAACCACATGACATATGTATGTCTAAATGGTAGGTAATTTCTATGGATTTTTTTGTAGGTTTTCCACTCACGTCCCAGAGGCACAATGTTATATTTGTTATAGTTGATAAATTGACCAAAAGTTCCCATTTCATCCTAGCAAGAGACATTTATGATGTTACTGATGTGGCAGGAGTTTCTATAAGTGAAGTTATTGGACAACATGGGTTACCCACAAAGATCATTTTTGATAGAGATTCTCGATTTACATCTAGGTTTTGGATAAGTTTGCAGTCAACACTAGGGACTCAGTTGAACCTGAGCACCGCATATCATCTACAAACAGATGGGAAGACTGAAAGAGTAAATGAGGTTATGGAAGACATGCTTAGGATGTACGTCATGGATAATCAGACTCAGTGGGAAAGGTACTTACCATTGGTAGAGTTTTCTTATAATAAAAATTACCACAGTTCAATCGGGATGCCCCCTTATGAAGCTCTATATGGAAGGCCATGTAGGACGTCGTTGAGTTGGGAAAAGTTGGAGGATTGAGTAATAGTTGGGCCAGAATTAGTTCAAGAAATGGAGGAACAGGTAAAATAGATTCGAAAAAGGTTAAAGGAAGCTCAAGATATATAGAAGAGTTATGTTGATTCACATAGGATTGATTGTAGTTATGAAGTAGGGGACCAAGTTTTTATTCATATCCAACCCAACAAAAGCACCATTCGGTTTGGGAAAGGGACGAAGTTGTAACCTCAGTTCGCAGGACCTTTTAGGATCAAGGAGAAGATTGGACCAATTGCCTATCATCTTGTACTGCCACCCCATTTGCATAAAACTCATTATGTTTTTCATGTATCTATTTTACGACATTATGTTTCTGATGAATCTCACACACTGGATTGGAGGGAATTGCAGGTCTCGAACATGGAAACCGTAGTGGTCGAACCATTACACATATTGGACCATAGAGCTCGGCAGCTCAGATGTCACATGGTGGACCAGGTTAAGGTCCAGTGGGACAAGTATAGCCCAAGATCTGCTACCTAGGAGGATGCAAAGACTATACATCGGGAGTACCCCTCACTTTTTGAGCACTTGCGATACCCATTTTGACTTAGATAGCTACCAATGCTGAGGTTCTATTTTACAATTCCATGTTATTTATTTATGAACGCTATGTAATATTGATGCATTTAGTTGGACATGTGAAACTATTTATATGAATCATTAGATGGATTTGATGTTGATGATGGAAATGTTTGTTATATAGCCTAATATATGACTTACTTGGTGATGAATTATCTAGTGCATAACTTATCATAATTATTGTTGTTTCATGTATGGCTCAAGTGGATATGATTTATTTAATGAATGACGTAGTGAAAATATGATTTATTTCCAGTATGAGATGCAAGATTGACACGTGGGTACTAGACTTAATAACATGATGTTTAAGATCACTTATCTATATATATCTTGTTGTTATATAAATGCATGAATGAGAGCTAATCCATAGATTGGAAAGAACTATATGATAGCCAAGATTTACTCTTCCATTGGGGGAAGGTCGAGACATCTCATGAGGAAAGGTATAATGTACATTGTTCTATTACATTTAGTATCTATTGGATATGCACTCTTATGACATGGGTAAAATGTGAATGACAGGTGACAAGAATACCTAACTAGATTATTCGATGACAAGTATCCAACCTGCAGTGTAGTGTGGTCCATATTAGGGTGTTGACCCTAGTTGTGAGGAGGGGTGGAGGTATTTCCCACCGTGTAACCTCCAAACTTGGAATTGTGGGAGCGTAGTGGTGGACATGCTCCACTAGATGTGTGATGACAATTTCCAGTTGCCTGATGGGGAAGTTAGGTCGATGTAGTCACCGCTTCTGCCATATTGGTTTTATCAGTGATTAGATTGGTATAACTGATGCCACCGTATATAGCAGCATAGGATGGTTAGGGTGGGAACGGAAGTAGATGAGGAAGGATAGAAGGATATAGATTAGTTGGAAACTCTTGATGCAACGTGATGTCATTGTCTGACATATGAAATTTCACTACTATAACTCTCTCTCTATTTTGCTATGCCTTATTGCCAAACTGCTTCGAAATCCTTGTATCTTTGACACTCTAACTTTGGGACAAAGTTTTCTAAAGGGGGAGTGTATGTAATGCTCTACTGTTTCCGGGAAAACTATTTTCTTTTCGATATAATAGTCCCACTAAGATTGGTAGCTATCTTAGAAACAAACAATCAAAGCAATTTGCAGTTTCCTTTATATATGATAGATAAGAGAGAAGCAAAGGGGACCAACCTGGATCTTCCGCTTGACTCCTTGCTTGATTTATCTCTCCCTTGATAGAGCTTACAACTCCTCTCCTACTTGTCCCACTTTAGAGAATACTTGTAGAGACAAAGTAACAAAACACCATCAAAGCATCTCGATTTATAATATCATAAACAATGCAGAATCAGAAATACATTGAACATGCAACTGCATTCACAAATAACAAGATTCACAAATACATGATTGTATGGAGGAAAGCTCAAAGAACTTTATTAAAATAGAAGGGAGAATTACAACCTGGCAGTCTAACCTAGCATCATCCTCCCAGCATCAAAGCCCTCTTCACCTCATGAAAAGCAAGATCACCCAACAATACAATATTCCTTCTCAAAGACAAACCAACAACACTTCCTTAAAGATTACAAAATTCCAGCCTCTAAATCTCTCAAATGAGGGATCCATTTATAGATGTCTGCAAGGGTGTGAGTCATCTTTGGGTTTTTGATTAGTTTCATTCCACTTGTAGTTCTTGGTTCCACTTAGAGGTTTATTTGATCTCTTGCTCATCCTTGGGCGAATTCAGAGAGGCAAGTGTCATGGGAGAAGTTTCTAGAAGATTCCATGAGCATCCACTTAGCAAACTGTCTCAACCATTTGTCCATTCTTTCTCATCACACCCCACAGAAGGCCTCTTCAACATGCATCGCACCGGGCTAGTGTAGCAGTCAATATGCATCGCAACTTGACAGTGGAGCAGTCAGTATGGTCCAGTTTTGGCCAATTCTGAGTGGCTCTTTAGGTGGAACTTCTAGGAAATGATGTAATCAATTGACCATGATCCTTTAGGGTATGAAACAAAACTTTTAGGGGTTGAAGAGCCCTTGGTTTATCGAAATATATGATTGGGGTTGAAGTGCCCAAATATTTCTATAACAGTTGCCCCCCTAAAGCATGAGGTTGTAAATCTTTTGATGTCGGGTTAAATGCTTTATCATGAGGATCTAAGGTATTTGAACTGGAAGGTGACCTGTATAAGATACAATAAAATACATCATCATCATATTATTTTCATGATCTAACTGAGGTGGGCATTCCCATGCTCAACTTTATAAATTCACTTTCATGTACATGGAACAGATAACTTATTTTGGTTGCAGACTGGTGATTCTTTATATGTAGAGTCATCATCCCTTAGCTTGGATGATCATCTGTGCAACTTCTGTGTACATTTGATGTCTTTATATTCCTGAATACATCGCAGCCTGGATGGATGAAACTAGATCCGGGGTCTTCAATCTCGTTCAATCTTCGCCCGATGTACAAGTCGATCCATGTGAAAAGATGTCCTGAAGTCGAACATGGAAAGACATCGCCTCATTACCAGCCAATAATGTCAGCTGTTAACAGACGTGAGAGGAATCAACAATAATGATAATGACCCTCAAGGTAATATAGTACAATTCACGTGGTGTGAATATATGATCCGATGTTGAATACCACGCAAAATATTTCGGTCGAAGGTCATTGATGTAAACCTATCGTCGGAAGTTATAAACTTGCCATTGAGGCATGCAAGCTTCAAAGCACTGAAAGGGTTGTTTCTAAGAAAACTTCTTAGATAATGAGGTGATGTCAAGAAGAAGTAACCTGTCGTAGGAGGGCCTTAATGTATCCCACATCTACGACATGAAACGAAGCAAATGATTTTCTGGAGGTGAAAACGATTTGATGATACGAGGTTCAGGAATGGCGGTCATGAAAAATGGAGGGTGAAGGTATTGCAGTGGATGAGGCATTAGCTAGATGGTGAATTCTGTGAATGAATTCTCTTGAACATATCAATGAAACTGAGATGGATTGGTAGTGTTAACCCCAAAAATGGATGGTGTGGAGGACCAATGGTGATATGACCACTTAATAGAATAACCCAACCTCAATAAATCATGGTGATGGAGTGAAAGTGTCATGTTCAAGAGCGACCTGCTACCAATAAAGTTTTTCAAGTTTTCTTCCCTTTTTCCCCAGTCATTGTTGACCAGCACCTCTTTATTTTTGTCAACCTTGAGGAGGATAACATATGCTTGTTCTATAATTTGCCCTTCGGGCAAACCTATTGCTATGTTTTAGCAAGCCTAGCGATAGTGAAACTCGTTCTTGTCTGGGTGGACAAGTTTGTTGCTATTGTTTTAACGAGTTTAACGACAAAGATAACTCGGTCCTTTTCATGTTTAGAGAGTTTGAAAAGGGGCAAAAAGGAAACTCTAGTAGTTCTTTTTCGTAGCATAATCCCTTGAGTCTGAAAAAGATTAAAATAATATAAAATGGATGACTTTTCTGATTAGTTTAGCGAGCCGAAAAAGACAAGCGCTCGATCCTTTTTGTGGGATATCCCTCAGGTCCTGTTAAGGTCCCACCCTAACCCCCTTATCTATGTAATGGGACCACGTCATAGTTAAGAGTCAATAAAGCCCATATTAATAATTGTAAGTGGTTAATCCGTAATTAATAAAGGAACCACATTTAGTTGCAAATGGGCCGACGGTATTAGTAATAAACAGTATTGACCCGTGGTATTACTTGTAGGAGTCATATATATAGGATAGTAACTCCCTGCGAGGAGCATCGTGTCTTATCTTTGTAATTGAGCTCTGCTCTATTGGAGGTTGCCCCCTCGAAGAGGCAAGTGAACATTACTCTCTGAATAATAAAGTCTTCGCTATTTTGTGTTCTGGATATATTTTTTTCACATATTCTGTGTTATCGGTCTCTTTTCTTCGCATATTCTGTATTTGGGTATCATTTGCAGGTTAAGAAGCATAACAATTGGTATCAGAGCTCTTTCCAGGGCCGGTGGGATCTCCAATTAGTAGCAAATTTTTTTTTGGCTCGAGACGTGTTCTGGTGTCTTTAAACCACGAGATCTGTCGTTAAGCGCATAAATCTGCGGATTTGGGGAGGCATGCACGCAGGAAATACAGGAGGTGGTCACGTCTGTTGGACTCCCTTGTAACCCCTGTGGGTACCCCTTCGAGTAGTAGCGCATTAGACAGAACTGCGCACAGACTGTCTTCCACGTACCCTCTGGGTATATCGGAAGCCCCATAGGCTCCCTGAAACCTCGCCATAGATAAACCAGCAACCGTCTTGCGGCTACAGTACACCGAGAACAGCACTCGGAGAGATTACTCGCCCGTACGATAGGGTAGTCGAGTGGTACGGCTAAGGGTACGGTCAACCCTCCTTAGTTAGAGCCCTGAAACATTGGGCCGAGTACTACTACCGGACCCTTATGTATATTGCGATCTTTAGCACCTGACACTCCTCAAGACCCTAGTTCCTTTTTTAATCATCATCTCTTCCAGATCCGATTGAGCAAAGGAGTGCAATATCAGCAGACATCGGTCCCAACCAGCTAGTTCCGATCTATTAGATTCATCAGATCTGCAGAAGCAGTCAGTTCAGCCATCCAGCGCTACCCGAGCCGCCATTCAGATCTCTCAGATCCAGAAGACCAGAAGCATTCTGCAGGTTTCCTATACCAGGGTATAATTGTCGCAGGACTTTTGGCCGCATTGACATTTTGAGGATTTGGCTACTGCAGTATTGATCAAGGAGTAAAACTCCGTAAGGAGTAAAAAAAAAAAAAAAAAAAAAAA
>APFE031382843.1:36427-101713 GCA_000404065.3 Pinus taeda
ATTTGTTGGATGAACTCAACGGGGCTCAATTTTTCACGAAGTTGGATCTTCGCTCAGGTTACCACCAGATCCGCATGAAGGAAGTCGACATACCCAAGACGGCTTTCAGAACTCATGAAGGCCACTATGAATTCCTGGTCATGCCATTTGGTCTTTGTAATGCCCCCTCTACTTTTCAGAGCCTTATGAACCACATTCTCAGACCATATTTCAGGAAATTTGTCCTTGTCTTCTTCGATGACATCCTCATCTATAGTTGCACGTGGGCAGCACATCTTCAGCATGTAGATCTACTCTTGCAACTGCTACGCAATTAGAAATTATTCGTGAAGATGTCCAAGTGTTCATTTGGCATGGCCGAGGTGGAGTATTTGGGCCACATTGTGGGGCGTGAGGGTGTCGAGGTGGACCCCAAAAAGATCCAAGCAATGCAGGAATGGCCTCAACCTAAGACCTTGAAGAGCTTACGTGGATTTTTGGGTCTCACAGGCTATTATCGTAAATTTGTCCGCAACTATGGTCGCATAGTGAAGCCCCTCACCCAACTACTAAAGAAAAATTCTTTCTTTTGGAATGAGGAAGCACAACAGGCCTTTACAGCTCTAAAAAATGCCATGTGTTCCACTCCAGTTTTAGCACTACCTGACTTCACCAAATCCTTCGTCATTGAATGTGATGCTTCAGGGACAGGTATTGGGGCAGTTTTAATGCAGGAAGGGAGACCGTTGGCCTACACAAGCCAGCAACTCAGTGGGAAGAATCAGGGCCAATCTACATACGAAAAGGAAATGATGGCCATCTTACATGTAGTCGACACTTGGCGACCTTATTTATTGGGGCGACATTTTCAAATCCGCACAGATCATCACAGTCTTAAATATTTTTTGGAGCAACGCCTATCCTCCCCACAACAAAATAAATGGCTAGCCAAAATGCTGGGATATGATTATGAGATCATTTACAAGAAAGGGAAAGACAATATGGTAGCAGATGCATTATCTCACCAATTTGAGGAGGAAAGTACCCTGCTAGCTATTTCCCTCCCCATTCCAGAATGGATTGACGAAGCTTGCAGGGAATGGTTTTCACACCCCGGGCTCTCCCAACTCATTTCTCAATTGCAGGCAGATCCAAATTCCACCAAGGGCTATTTGTGGTAGGATGATATTCTTCGCTACAAGGACAGAGTCGTAATATCACCAACATCCACCTTCAAAAGTCGCATTTTGGCAGAATTTCACTCATCTCCCATTGCAGGACATTCGGGCTTTCAGAAGACGTATGCTCGCACCAGAAGATCATTTTTTTGGACAGGCATGAAAAAGGACATCCTTGCCTTCGTAACCGAATGCGATGTCTGTCAATGCCACAAAGGGGAAACCGTCAACACACCGGGCACATTACAACCATTGGCCATTCCAGCATCAATTTGGACGGAGGTTTCTATGGATTTCATTACAGGTCTTCCAAAGTCAGGGAACAAGTCATTCATCATGGTGGTTGTGGACCGATTTTCGAAGTATGCTTATTTCTGCGCTCTTCCCCACCCGTTTACACCAACTTTGGTTGCTCAATCCTTCATGGATCAGATCTTCAAATTGCATGGCATGCCCACTTCTATTGTGTCCGACCGTGGCCCGATCTTCACCAGCAATTTTTGGCAGGAACTCTTCAGAATACAAGGCACTCAACTAAAACTCAGTACTTCCTATCATATGCAAACAGATGGTCAAACCGAAGCCGTCAACAAATATCTAGAAACCTACCTTAGGTGTTTTACTTCAGAAAAACAACATCTTTGGGTACTGTGGCTACCTCTGGCTGAACGGTGGTATAACACCAACTATCATGCCACAACCAAAATGACTCCCTATGAAGCAGTATATGGTCAACTCCCGCCTTCACCTACTTCGTATCTCAAGGGATGCTCAAAAGTCCAAGCAGTGGATCAACTCCTACAACACCGCACAACTATGCTCGCCCAGCTTCGAGAGAATCTTCATCAATCTCAGAACCGCATGAAGCAACAGGTAGACCAGCATCGCTCAGAGCGCCAATTTCAAGAAGGGGATCAAGTCTTTTTACGGCTCCAACCATATAAGCAAACATCACTCAAAGACAAGGGGTGTCAAAAACTCTCTCCCAAATTCCACGGACCATATTAAGTACTTCAGCTCATTGGAGAAGTGGCCTACAAGTTAGCTTTGCCACCTACTGCAAAAATCCATCCAGTTTTTCATGTCTCATGCCTTAAGAAAGTGATTGGGAACAATTGCAGAATTCAGACTAGTCTACCGGAATTGGACGAAGAAGGGTCCATCTGGCTTCAACCAGAACAGGTCCTCGACACACGAGTCAAGCAATTGCGCGGCCGCATGATTAAGTAAGTCCTAGTCAAATGGAAAGACACCTCTCCAGAAGATGCAACTTGGGAGCCAGCCACTATTTTGCAGTAGTTTCCGCAGCTTCAACCTTGAGGACAAGGCTAGTCTTAAGGGGGTGGGCATGTTAGGGTCCCATCCTAACCCCCTTATCTATGTAATGGGACCACGTCATAGTTAAGAGTCAATAAAGCCCATATTAATAATTGTAAGTGGTTAATCCATAATTAATAAAGGAACCACAGTTAGTTGCAAATGGGTCGACGGTGTTAGTAATAAATGGTATTGACCCGTGGTATTACTTGTAGGAGTCATATATATAGGATAGTAACTCCCTGCGAGGAGCATCGTGTCTTATCTTTGTAATCGAGGTCTGCTCTATTGGAGGTTGCCCCCTCGAAGAGGCAAGTGAACATTACTCTCTGAATAATAAAGTCTTCGCTATTCTGTGTTTTGGATATATTTTCTTCGCATATTCTGTGTTATCGGTCTCTTTTCTTCGCATATTCTGTATTTGGGTATCATTTGCAGGTTAAGAAGCATAACAGGTCCAAAAGGATTAAAATGTACAAGAGGGATGGCGCTTCCCCTTACTTTACGAAGCTAGAAAGGCCAATAGCTCGACAATCTTTTCATATTTAACGAGTCTAAAAAGAGTTTAAAAGAGACTCGTTTTTTAGGAATGAGTGGTGTTTTAGGGTAGCAACTGGTTCTGGGTAAGCTTGGAACTTCTCAAAACATGGTGATGTGAAGAGGGTGGCTAACAGAACCACTCGTCCCAGCTGTTCCTAAAAAAGGTAAACAATCAAGTGGAAGCGTATGATCGGCCAAAAGAATGGAGGTGATGGTAGGAACACAACCAAGGTTCAAAAGGCTAATAGCAGGGTGATCACAAAGGTTATTTACTGAGGGTGGATTTATTTTTTAATGAGCTTGAACCGGAAGAAACTATGCTCAGTGGCAGGTTTATTTTTTAACGAGCTTGAACTTTGCGGAAATATTGCTCATTGTAGTGGTCAAAGATGTTCAATTCACCATTTAAAACGTTAGATTCTTTCATCGGTCATTCAGCCTGCTCAATTACTCCACCAAATTGATTAGAAATACATATATATGCATTAAAAATGAATTAAAAACTAACATTTTACTTGAAGTACGTGAATAGTAACAGAAAAGGTAGTTTTACCTCTCATTTTTACCATTTCATTTCAATTTCGGGATTTTGAAGCTCTGGAGTGGTTTTCCCCCTCAAATTTCATCAGCTGATTTTAGGAGATCTCATGGACTATTCTTTGCACTGTCAGGACCAGGTAGGAGCTAACCGTGAGCTCTTCATTTTCATTCCATCATTTCTTGATTTTGAGTAAGTTTTTCCCTTCTTTTGGGCCCTTGGGGTTTGAAGAATTTGTTCCCCCATAATCACACCTATTCCACATCGAAAGGAGTTTTCCACTGGCCAGTCAGTATGCATCTCACCTTGCTCAAAGGCAGGGTGCGATGGGCGTAAAAGGGAAACTTTGCGCAGTGATTTTTCATGAAATTTTTGCTTGTTTTTGCTCAAATTTGGATCCAAACTTATCATTTGTCTGTGTTTTAGATATTTATTGGATCAAGATGGTCATCACATGGTGTGAACACGAGCATGAAGAAGAGGACATGATTGCCTTACATGATCAGGGTATAGTTACTGCATTATGAAACTGTGGTTTGCTCAAATTCTTCCACATATCCAACATGAGGCAAAAAATCAGTTTGTTACAGTATTTTCTCAATTCTTGGGATGCGATCAAATAGGTATTCTAGATTAGAGGAAAATCTATTCCATTGACAGTCGAGAATATCTACTTCCTGACGGGGTTATCGAGGCATGGTACCCCTCTCTCACTATCAGGATCCGCCTGTGGGGGTGAATCTGTGAGAGATTATATTTACCAGTTTTGTAGAGATGGATCTCAGCCTAGCAGGGATGTCTAGATCAATATCTGGGATGTCATTGATCGCCCCTGAGGACCATTTTATTCACCTTTTCTAGATTGGCTGGTAGCGTGGCTCTTCATTTTTCCAACAGACCTTATATGTAGTACGCCCTAGAATGCCTGGAACCAAAGGTGTTAAACTAGTGTGAGGTGGTACTTCCGGTCATAAAAGAATAGCTCTCTAAGGTAAAGAATGGAAGATCCAAGAACTTTTGCTATGGTCCCATATTGATTTCTTTCACCTTGGAGAGGATTCCACTGATGTAGCCTCAGTACATTTCACTAGGATTGCCAGCACCGAGGGAACCACGGATGCAGAGGTGGGTTGATCTCATGGCCAGACATGTTGGTCAGTCACATATTTCTCTTCTGATGCCTTTTTTGAGTGGTTCAACTATTAGGAGATGGTCTTTTCAAAGTATCCATACATCGGGATGGATTTCCGAGGCGACCCCGATTTGGCGTTACTGGCTGGTGAATAGTGGAGTGTTATGGGTAAAATGACTTGACCATGTCGTTGTTTATCTATTTTATAATGTTTTTGTGTTTTTAAATGTTATCAAGACTAATCAAACTCATATGTGTGTGCAGATATTGGGCCAGTGCGACCAGCGGCACGCCCACGAGCGGCAGCTAATGCTCCAGCAAGAGAGGCTCTAGGGAGGGTTGTCCTTCATGATCTAGACATAGAAAAGACCCTGGCAGTGCTGCAGGATCAGGTCAAGGGTCTCACTCTTGGTATTCAGGATGTGAGGATCGACGAGTTACCTCTGAGGTTACAGTGCCACACTAATGGTGTGCCGAGTTGATGGACCCAGCTCTTGCGCATGATTGCACAAGCGGTGACATGTTATCACCAACATCATTAGTCTAAGATGCTTTTCTGCATTCATTTTTGAGTTTCTTGGTCGCATGACCAATTTTGTCTTAGACACAAAACATTTTGTAAAAACTATAAACAGTTATATATTTTTTATTTTCGGAGTTTTATCTTGGTTAAGTTATGCAATCCTGATGCAAATGTTAGTGAAAAATGCTTTCTTTATTAATGCTGCAAATGTCTATCTAACACATAGTTTGCTAATGAATTAATTAATGTGTTTAAGTTTCTAGAAATGTGTTGATCTTGAATAGAATCAAACTGTCTTTCCAAAATCCTGACTGTTAGGAACATATGATAAATAGCTGGGTTCTGAATGGAATAAATGCTAGTAAGCTGTAGGATGACAAGTTGCGAATCTAGCTTGACAACAAGTCAGCGTATGTCACGTGAAATGGCATCAGAGAGAAGTTTGATCAATGCGCTATACTCAGCGATTTTGTTCATTGATCGACGAAAACATACCCCCCTGAAACTCATTAACTTGCTGCATGGAGCAAAAATGGCCCAGGCTGAAGAAGATAGGTTTAGCATTCTACGACTAGCTCTGTCAGGATACCCAATGAATGTTTCCAAAAAGTCTGACATCTGCAACAAATGCAAAGTTGATTACCTAACCAAAATGACAACTTTTAACAAAAACAAAAATGTAACGAAATCATATCTATAGAGATATTACTACACTTAATTAAGCATAGTAATATTTAAGATACAACCCGTTTAGGGGTTGCGATAGTGGAATCCCATCATAATCTACCAGCTTATAGGCTCCTTTTGCCAATACTCGTTTAACAATGTAGGGGCCCATCCATAATGGTTCGAACTTACCTACTCCCAATTTGTGAGAGTCCTGATCATACAGAAAGACCAGGTCACCTTCTGAGCAGACGCGAGGCTTGACATTTTTGACAAATTGCGGCTTGACACGTTTCTTATGAGCTTTGTTAGCCAATGTGGCATCACGATGGGTTTCATCCAAGTGGATTAGTTCCAAGAAACGAGCCTCTTCCTCCGAAGTTTTGGGAAGTAGATCGATTGCGAGCTTGAGAGATGAAATTTCACACTGAATCGGTAAGACAGCTTCCAAGCCATACACCAATTGGAAGGGTGTAAATCCGGTCGCATTTCTTAATGATGTGCTATATGCCCACAAAGCCGAGTACATGATTAAATGCCAATTCCTCTTGTGGACTCCAATCATTCTCTGCAACATGCGCTTCAAGACTTTGTTGATTGCTTCAACCTGTCCATTAGCATGTGAGTAATATGGAGCAGAACTATCGTGGGACAGTCCTAATTTGGCAGTGAATTCAGCCATCATGTGAATGCGAAAGTGTGATCCATGATCTGTCACTATAGCTTGTAGAACACCAAATCTAGAGACTACATGATTGGAAAAGAAAAGAGTAGCCGTTTCACCACTGTTGTTTAATGTAGGCATCGCCTTGGCCCATTGTGTAAAATATTTGACAACGACTATGATATACCCATGCCTCCCGACCGAGGTGGGGTTACATGTCATGAAATCAATGCCCCATTTTGCGAATGGCCCAATAACAACTACTGGACGCAATGGTGCAGGTGGTAATCTGGTTTTACTGTCGAAAATATGACAAGCATGGCAACTTCTGACTGCAATTATGCAATCTTTGAATATTGTGGGCCAACAGTAACTAGCTCGTAAGATCTTTTGTGTAGTAGCATAACCAGATAAATGCCCCTCACATGCGCCTGAATGACAATCATTCAGGACTTTTTCGGCTTCCTCATGCGTGCGGCACCTTTGCAGAACTGTATTGACAACATGAAGGTAAAGTGTATCACAGATGGTCATGTAGTCTTTGGCTTGGTATCGAATACATCGTTGTTGAGAATGAGAGGTGTTAGGCCTAAAGGTTTGGGTTTAGACATAGATTAGTATATCTCTATACCACGGATCACTTGATGATATAAGAAACAGAGTCTCGTCCATGATTGATGCTTTAGATGTTAAATCGTTGGACGACGATGGGAGGTCACAAAGTAACTCCGCGAAGACGAGTGATTTCTTTGATTTGGATTTGGTGAATTCCAGATCAAACTCTTGCAAAATGGCTATCCATTTGGAATATTTCCCCCCTAGTAATTAACGCGATAGAATGTAGGTCATAGGGTTGCAATATAACAAAATGGTAGTTTTGCGAAAGAGTATATAGTGTCGAAATATCTGTACTGCTTGAAGAGCCTCTAGAGCAAGCTTTTCAACATAGGAGTACTTGCTTTCTATATCATTTAAATTGTGACTTAAATAATACACAGGATGTTCTATTCCATTGTCTTCTTGTACTAAAACCATGGTGATTGTTGTATCTGCAGCGGAGAGATACAGGTTAAAGTCTTTTTAATAGTCAGGAGCATACATTAATGATGATTTTATCGGGGAATATTTTAAAGCATCAAAGGAAGCTTGTGCAACCTGATCCTAGTTGAAGGGTACTTCTTTTTCAAAATATGCGTATAACCTTCAGCAAGTTCAGTGTAATTTGGAATGAACCTCCTTAGAAAGTTTGCTTTCCCTTGGAGTTTCTGAATCTGAAGCAAATTTGAAGGTGGAGGCATGTCAAGGATTGCCTAAACCTTACATGGGTCAAATCGAATTCTGTCCTTAGAGACTACGAAACCAAGTAATCGACCATAGCCAACACAAAACACACACTTATGCGGGTTGAATCGTATCTTGTAGTGTCGGCAACGTAGAAATATAGCTCTCAAATGTTGTGGATGATCAGTCTGCTTTCACGAATGAGCCAATAGATCATCGAGATACGATTGAACAATGTGCTTGATGTCATGGAAGGCGTAGTTCATTGCTCTCTGAAAGGTTGCCCTGGTGTTCTTCAAACTAAAAGGTAGTTTAAGATACGCGAATGTGCCCCATGGACATATAAATGCAGTCTTCGAATGGTCCTGTCGGTGGATATTGATTTGGTTGTACCCGAAAAATCCATCCATGAATGAAAATATCTCGCATCCGGCACATTCATCAATTATTTGGTTGATTAAGGGTGTAGGGTAGTTGTCCTTTGGACACGCTTGATTTACATTCCTGTAATCGATGCACACTCTAATCGTTCCTTTCTTTTTCATCACAGGAACAATATTCGATACCCAATCAGTTAGAGGAACAGGGTAAATGAGACCAACATGTAAAAGTTTTTCAACTTCTGCCTTAATGGCAGCAACTTTCTTTGAGTGAACCGGTCGAAGTCATTGTCGTATGGGTTTAACATCTGGATACATCTTGATTTCATGTTCAACGATGCTCGAAACAATGCCTGGCATTTCTTCATATGACCATGCAAACACATCTCTGAATTCACGAAAGAGAGCCCAGTATACTTCCAGTTCTAAAGGAGAACAAGATTTGCCAACATCAATATTCTCTACAACATTAGGTTTGGTCGAGATATTAATGGTGATAGTTTCCTCAATATTGGACAGATTTCGCTCAGAATCCACCGTATTTACAGTATTTGATAGAAAATAAAAAAATGAAGGATGATTAAGGTCGCTGGAATAACCTTCATTGTTATCTTGAAGATGGGAACAATGGTGGTAATCTTCCGATGGTGCCTCTCATATCATCATCGATTGAATGATTCCTTCATCTGTAGAATGTATACGAGACAAAGGATCGAAAGAGGTTCCATACTCTAGATACCTATCTATCCAAACACTTGCTGAGTGTTTGTTTGGGTTGGCCACCCAGGCCTAGAAAATTGATTGCTACAAAGTTTCTATGGGGCTTGGGGGCAACACCTCGCGATGATCCACACTATCAAAATGGTCAGAGTTTTTTTTAATCTTTGATGATGTAGCAGATAACATGTGACAGGTTTCCACTGTGGCCACTTCTGCTAGATTACTTGGAGGTGGGAGGGCAAAAGTACCCATTAAGGAATGGTCTTTTAGGAGACCTACTACGACATTTTGAAGCGATTGAGAACTTCCATGGATCAATGGAATCTTTCTAGTAGCTTTTGAACTGTTGGGGAAAAGGGCTAGTTGGTAAATGATTGTAATTCCACCTTGGAAGGGAAATGCAATCTTTCTAAAATATGTTGACACAACAGCAGCCATAGCATAAATCCAGGGCCTTCCGAGTAAGATATTGTAGTCAAGATTTCCATCAATGATCTTGACTTCAATTTCTACTGTCTTGCCCCCTAGTTCAACTTGAAAGTTACTTAATATCCCATATGGCGTGTATGTTCTTCCATCGAATGCTTTTAATGTTGTTGATGATCGTGAAAAGGGTGGCGAGCCTAAAGTTTTTCAGCAACTCATTGACATAATATAGGTAGATGCCCCCTCATCAATGATTGTTCGATAAACAATTTTATTGAGGGATTTTACATGTATAAGGAAAGCGAGTTGGGTCGGTAACTTAGGTTTGTATCGTTTATTATTAAAGGCCACAAGATTTGAATCCGCTCGGTCAATCCCACCTATTGCTGATAACAATGCCTACTTTTGGGAGGGGAAATTCTGTAGTACTTCAAGTGTTGACATAGCGGATAGCGATTGAGCCAGATCCTCCACTATGTTATAATTTTGTCCTGCTCGGGCACGAGGATTAAATGTTGATTTATGTACTACTCCCTTTGGCGACTTTATAGTTGATTCAGGAATGATGGGCAACAACTTCTGACGAAGTTGTTGTCAAACTACTAGGTTGATCTATAGTCTTGTTGTTCGACGACTATGGATTCCCATAATCTTTATTACTTGTTAATATCAAAGCATCATTTTGTTGTTTCGAGATGAATAGCATAAGAACTTGGGATGGGGAAGCATGATCAATAGCAACTAGATTAGTTTCTAGGTTTGGAAATGGATCAGTCAATACTGTTGAGGTACTTGAAGTCTTTAAAAATTTTGTTAGCTCAGCTCGATGTGGACAATCTCTTGTATAATGGTCCTGATTACATATGAAACATGGTTGATTAGGTTTCTTTCGCCTAGTAGGGTTTTTAGAAGATTTATCAGGAGTTGAATTTTCCTGTTTCTTCTTATTATTTTTCCCTTTCTTCTTGCCCCCTGGTTTCTTTGGTTCTTTTCCCTTGTCAAATGACATGACATTAACCTCCAAGGCAAGAAGTTTTTCATTTTCTTTTTGACTAGAAACTGCAAGGGCTTTACCAGATGGAGCCTTTGCAGTTTGCGTACTTGAGGTATCGATCACGCCATCACTGGCATGAGAGTCCCTGTTTGATTTACGAGTGGGAGGAATGGAAAATTCTGGTCTAGGAGCATCAAGAATTTCATTGTAGAGCATGCCAGACTGAGTATAGATCAAGTCTAAATATTGTGCACGAGAAATGACTTGCTCTTCAGTGACAACTCCTCCCTTCGCCACATATTCAGTAATAGAAGGTAATAATGACTCAATAAACCACTCAGCTAGAAGGTGATCAGGAACATACATCTTTACCATTCGATGACGATGCCGCCACTCATGAATAAGATCAGATATGTGAGTGCCTGTTGTCTGTTTAAAGTTGGTAAGGAGTTCTATCCCTGTTTCGTACCTTATGGGTAGCTGAAAGTGGGTTAGAAAAGTAGTGGCAAGGGTGCTGAAGTTATCAAATGAAGCTCTAGGCAATTCAATATACCGTTTTGCTGTTGGACCAATTAGCTTTCGCTGAGAAAGGCGAAGCCTAAACAAATCATCATTTAGGGTGTTAGATGAGCACCAAAAATGAAAATTCATTACGTGATTCGATGGATCTTCACCTGGATTTCCATTGAATTTAGGAATATCAGAGGGAATTTTATGAGGAATCTGGCCACCAAGGGACGTACACAATTGGATCATTCATCAGCCGGTTGAAATCTGGTAATTCTAGAGTTGCTACAAAAGGAAACTGTTGATTCAGGTTTAGCAAAGCATACCCAGGATAATATGGGATCGCCTGAGAAGTAGGTCGTTGCATACCAGCATAATGTATCTAATGTTGGTAACTTTGATAAGGTTGATGGGCATAACCATTATAGTATGGTTTTTGATAACCATTTTGAAAATGCGGTTGCCCATTACCTACAAAGCCTTGTTGCTCAGGTCCCCGGTATGTTTGTTGGAATTACAGTTGTTGATATTGTACCATCCATGGTTGTTGGACCATTTGTTGTTGCCCAATACTGGATGATTGACCAAGATGTGGATTGATAGTACCAGTTTGAGCCTGAGTCATTCCTGGTAAGGAAGCACTAACTTGAGGTTGTGATTGAGCCACAGAGACAAGAGGCTGTTATATTGCAACCTGAGAGACTTGAGGTTGACACACAACAGACAGTGCTTGTATTTTCAATACAGTCATAATAGCAGGTGTAGTGGGAATATTTGACCTAGGTTGGACTGGTTGTATTGAATATACAACCCTTGGTTGTTGAGGCAGTATTGGTACTCAACCGCTGGATGTAATTCTAGTTTGACCTGAACTTTGTTGTAAACTCTCATATGGTTATTCTTGAGGAGGGAACAATGAAAAAGCATACTGCCCTCCATATGGCAACATTCCAGTGGTCAAAGGATATATTGGCCTTTGAAGATTGCGCTGCCCAAATTGAAACTATCATGCAGGATCAATTTGTTGAGTCTCAACATAAGAAATGCCAAATAGGACTCCAGATGAACAAATAGGAACATACCATGTCGTCGAAACAGTCCCTGAGTGGACTCCATCTAGTGATTGATAACTAGTTGGGACAGGTGGTATACCAGTGAACATCATAGGAGTGGCAACAAGAAGTTCTACTGTGGCTATATTAGATGACACAATCCTAGATTTTGATTGTTGCTCAGACATATTTAGTCTATCCAAAAGATTTCCTAGCGATTCGATAGGAACTTGCGATGAAGTATGATTAAAAGAAATAACTTCAGGGGTAGAAGGATATAAGTGGATCCTAGTTTTAAAATGAAATGGGGTGCTGGATGGAAGATCCTCTTCTATCTCCTCTATGAAAATCAACCTAGGTGGAAGAGGTAGACCCTCAGGTCCGTAAAATATTTCTGGAGCCGAAGAAGGTATAGCTTCTGCAGTGACAGATACTCGAGGGGTGACACCTTCTGAATTATAGAAATCAACTTCTAGATGTTTAGTTAAGTGAACTTCAGTCTCTGGTTCAACTCTAGATGGAGCTATCTTAGGTATAGAAACATATACAGTTACACTAGGATCAGTTCTAATGTCCTCTTGTAACCACAGAGCTTCTTCTGTAAAGGCAAATGTACCAGAAATGATCGGAGTAACTGTAGTCTCTGACGATGTTGAAACATAAGTTTCAAATAAATTAGGTGAATTGGATTCAGTTAAACGAGACCGTTTTTCACGATGGTTTCATCTCCGGAGCCAAACACGGTTGACTCGCTAGTCTCCGCGAACGACGGGGTTTTGATTGACTTTCTTCCATGATTTCGGATTACTTGATCAACTCAAAATTAAGGGGGAAATGATTTTATTCCGAATTAAATAAATTTTAATGACGCTTTGACACAACTTTTCTTTTTCAATTTTTAAGAGTCGAGAGAAAGCTAAAGATGACTCTGGTGCCCTTCGATTTTTAATGAGCCTGAAGTGACAAGTGCTCAGATGGACCTTTTCTTTTAAGGAGTTGAAAAGGAAAGAAAGTGACTCCCCTAGAAATCTAGACAGAGGGATTACCAAACCAATCACAAAACTGCAATATACACCTTGGTGGAAAATTAAAGAGAAATTACCAACGACTTATGTACGACAGTCAATCTTCTAGAAAGTTGTGTTCAATGCATTGCGATCAATAGGGCGACAGAAACAGATTCCTATGGATAAAGGATATCAGCCTATTGTGGTCTCCCAATATATACTCGACGGTACGGGGAGCACATGTCCATGCTAGCACTTGTCATATTAAAGAGGGGGAATCACCCAACCTTCATTGAAAATGATAGTTACTAGATTTTACGACACCATAACACGTCTCTAGCCTAGACCTCTAGATGTGTTGCATTAAGTTCCAAAGCAATGTTAAGTTCATTGAGATTTATTTTAGAGTTGTTATTGTTTAGAAGTTTGTTTTTCAAGGTTCACTGCGTGATGTAGATGTAAAATTCCTAAATATGCAATCTAAAATGATAAACAATCATTGTTTTCTTCTAGCAGTGAAAATCCTAGATACTAAGGAAAGAAGATTATGATTCTTTCAAACAGAGAGTAGAGAGCACACACTAAATGCACTTTTCCTAAATCGTTTTTCGCACACAGTCTAAATGCAAATGCAAATGCATGTATTTTTTTTTTGTTCCCCTTAATGTGAAGAATGCCAAAAAAGGAAAACTAAGTATAGATCTGAAATATTTTCTTCAAAGTGACATTTCAACAATTTCTTTTCAAAATGAAAGGAAGACTAAATGACACTTTTCGATTTCGAATAGAAAATTGCTTTCGACACTTCATATATTAACAATTCAAATCAAATACAATGAAAAAAGTACAATCAATTATCTAGATGAGGAAGACTTTACGACACTCTTCTTTTTGACTCAAAATGACAGTTACGACACTTTTTCATCAAAACGACAGTTTGATTAAGCTACTTTTGACAAAGGATCATAAATGATGGACAAATACTTAAAAACATTTACTAATCCTAATCAATGAAGGTTGAACAGTGTAAAGGAAGGAGTCTTCAGCAATGAGATACTAATAATGAGCAGCAAAACAACTAAATAGAGCTGAAAACAAGGAAAAAAACCCAAAATTTCAAAGAGAGAAATAGTATTACTCAGTGATCACACTTGTGCTTCAGAGAAACAGGGATGCATCTCACCTACTATACACGGGAGATGCGATGCATAATGGGTTCCAGTGATAGATAGTGCGATGGGCCAGGTAGTGAAATTGAGGTGGGTTTTTGCTAAAATTTGCAGCTAAATTCAATGAGTTAAGATGAGCTACTATGAACATGTTGATGCCTCGAAAATCGCTACGTCAACATCGGGGAAAACCACCCGATCGGGACCTTAAAGGCAGCTCCTTTTCTGTTTGATGTGGTGGCTCTGACTGGATATAATGGGATTAGTTTCCCAATGATTTATAAATGGGATGGACAAGTGATTGATTTTATAATAACTAATGGTAATGATGGATGACTTATTTCTAAAATGTAGTAATATAAATAACTAATCTATCCCGGGAAGTCTTTCTCTTTAGTGTAATTCTTGATGATTCTTATCAACAAGTAGGCATATAGATGACTCTACTTATAAACAAAAACATTTATTCATATGATAATTACTTTGTTCAAGTAGTTGAACAAAGTAATAATTAAAACATTATTACACTATTCTTTATATATACTTGACATAAATATGAATGAATAATAACAACTCTTAAACATTCAATAGTGATAAGCCAAAGAATTGCTGTGAAAGCATACACACACACACACACACACACACACATATATATATATATATCAATAATAGCAAAATAAAAAAATGTTGATTCACATAAAAGCATGAAGAAAAAACATAGATAGTAGTACCATATGTGTTTGAGTCTTCTCCAATATAAATCTCATTCATATTTCGCCTTTCAGCTTGGAAATACTTTTACAAGAAGCAATAGTGCATGTCACAGAAAAGTACTCTTCATTAAAACTCAGAATTCAGGTCCAGTTTAAAAATATATATATATATTGGAAGCACAATAGTGCAACTTCCGATCCAAGTCTTAATACAAAATTTTAGGACCGTTTCTAAAAACATGAAAGGGTCTATAAATACTATATAAACTAACAAACTATGAAATAAAAATGTTGTGTGCTGGTATAAAAAATTCACAAATATATGAAAATCTCCCCGAAATAGGCATGCTTGCAGTCAGTCAGAATGGTTCATTGTTTCGGCTGACTATCTTGAGGCTTGAGCTAGCAAATGGCGAGCATCGGTTGCAGTTCTGGAGGTTGACTCATGCACGAATGTAATTGGGTAGTATATGTGGCATCAGTAATTTCAGGAGTCATGTAATTGATTACATCGGTCAGGCATTTCATCACTATCCTCTGACTACGTGGTTTAACAAGGAAGAACCAAAACGTTTCCCATGTTAAAGTTTGAATGCCCGCGATCAATCTTTCCTTCTTCTCCAACGCCTGTTTCCATGTCTATTCCAATGCTTTCACCGATATAAGTTTCCCTAGAGAACATTATGAAATTAAATTTGACAAATAAAGAGTATCATTAATCAATTCAACTAGATTACTAGTCGCTGATCTACATCTTAATGTCACCCTTTTTGCTTTCATCAACTGAGATTGCCACTCAAGGAATAGGATTTCTTGATGCGATTCTAGAATTTGGGGTAGATTTGCAGCTTGTCCTTCCTTGGTATCTTGCCAAGAGAGGAATTTTGTTAATTTTTCATCTGTCTACTCCAATTTCTGTCTGGCATCAACTGACTTAAATCAATCATAGATGATGAAATTTCACATAGGGGGGAGCAAGAGAGATATTATGACATAATAAGATCAATTGATTAGACAATGCCTTGGTAATCTGGAGAGCCTCTGATTTGAATTCTCCTACTTGAGGATATCCTTTGAATCTCTCTATTTGCAGTGATAGTTGAGCGATCTGTTCTTCTTTTGATTTGCTCAACTGTTCATTTATTGATTTCAGTTTGCTCAATGCTTGAGATAGTTCTTGTTGCTTCTAATTTGAATGTTGATTAATATTATGTTTCTCTTTGAGCAATTGCTCATTTAATTGGTCATTTTATTGCCTCTATGCTACTAATTTTTGTTCCAGCTGCTCTATCCTTTGCTACTTCTCTTGTACCTGTGTCTCTAACAAAATGATTGTTTGATCCTTTTCCTTGAGAAAATTGCTGACTTCTGATGCCTTGTCCATAGTAGCTGCTGTGTATGCTCCAGCATACTGAGAGAATTTAGTAAGATCTTCAGAAGGATTGACTTCTTCTCTCCATACCACATTAGTTATCTCCATTTGTGCAAGCAAAAGAGAAGATTGATCACTTTTTCTCTTTTTCCTTTGTCTCTTGATTACAGCCCTATGCTTAGGGCTATATAAGACATCCAAGGGTAGTATTTCTTCTACATGTAGGACAATTTCATCTAATGGGTTCTCGGGGATTATCTCTACATCTTTTTGAGTCATGGGTGGGCTACTAGTTCCTTCAATGGGAACTGTATTAGTTGCTAACTTTTGACCAGTCGTTACCTCAAGAGTGTTAAATCCTTGCAAGCTCTCAGTATTACTGATGATTGAGTCAAATTGTTGCCATTATTTGAGTAGTTTGGGATCAATATGAATGTCTGAATCAATGAGTTCACTGCTTTTTGCTTGTCCTTGCTCCTACTCTGGGAATTTTTGTTTCTCAAGAACCTTCTCCACTAAAGGAGTCTCGTTGGCAGCTTTCTATTTAGTTTCATTTGGTGGTTGGACTGTCGGGGTTGTAACTAACAGGTCCAAAGGTAGAGTTTGCAACCTCTGTTCTCTGAGCCTATTGAATTTTTCTAGCCCTACTTCTTCATACCTGATCTTGGCCAATCCTTTAACCTGAAATAATGATTTAGCTGAGGTAAATAAATCATCGAATTCATCCGCTTCATCATCAGATTTAGCAAGTTTGACTTGAGATGTGACATTATAAGGAACCTATCTTGGATCATATTGCTTGTTTGGAATTGTGGCAAGATTCAACATTTGAATCTTTTCTACCTCTTTCTTTGCATGCTTGTAGTTATGTAAAGTGAAAATGCCACATTGTAAGGGAAATATAGGCCACATGTGTTTCTTTGAATCCCTAAGGGTTCTGGATGTCCCTTCCACTGTTATCTGATAAGCCAATTCCTGAGCTAACAATTTATCGAGAACATACAAGGGGAGAACATGGGGTTTAGTGAAGCTACCAAAAAGCCTTACATAGGTAAAATTTTCCTCCTTGAACCAACTACCTACTGCTGTCAAGTAAATTTCTACTTCCTAGGATATCCTGGGGGTAGGCTTATTGAAAATAGAATAATATACAAGTAAAGTAAAACCATTGCAAATTCTATACAGGCGATTTTTGTAGTGTGCCTTCCATAACTTCTTGTGGTAAATATGGATCGGATTTGGATCTTTGGTAGTCCACCACCATCCGACTACCGGATATTCAGAATTAAAACAAATAGTATCCATAATATATGCACTGCAATAGAAAGGGGGAATGATCTAGGAAGTTTTATATGCATTTCTTCTGTATTCCAATATCTTAGTGGCTAGTTTATTAGACAAAACATTCGCCCAATCCATAACATAACCATTAATTGCTGCTTCCATTAGGGGGACCATTTTAATAGTGAATTTGGCAGAATTATGTAGTCCCCATAGTCTACACATCGTAGCTCCAGCATAGCAATAAGGGGAAGCTAATGAGTCAAGAGAGTACTTACCTGAGGACTCATGCTTGTGTTTCTCTGGGAAATGCCTCCATTGCTTGGTTGGGTTTGACTCCGAGTAGTTTTCCTTTGCAAATGATTCTAGGAATGCCTTGTTGTATCGCTTCTTGGGTGGTGACAGATGATACATTTTCCTCAGATCTTCAGACTTAAATGAGCCAAATATCCTCCCATCAGCTGTGAAAAATGTTCTATCCGTAGTTGGGATTTTTTGAATCACCCATCTTACTACATCAGTGTATGGCAGAATATTTTCCCGCGCTGCTATCTTGTGAAGATACGAACAAGCCAATTCTTTTAGAGTTCCCTCTGACTTGTTGGTTGAATCGGTAGTGGCTTCCTCTTCTACTTCTTCAAGCTTCTCTCCTTCTATCAGATTATAAATTCTTTCCCAGCTGGTATTTCCCAGACCAAGGCATGTCATATCTAAGATTAATCCTTTCTTGCTTGGTCCTGGATCTTTGGCTGCAAGAGCTACTGTTGTGGACTTCTTTGATTTCTTCCCCATTTTCTCTGGATTTAAGAGTTCGGAGAGACTCTGCACATAGAATTGCAAACCGTAATACAAAGATAGTGCTACTGCAAGTTAGTATGAGAATGAATATAATTACGATGGTTGACATACAATAAATGAAATTCAGTTAAGAATTACCACGGATGAAATATTTTTAAAGGATATATCCTTAACTGTAATATTAAATAGCCGTTCGAACTGCCAATCATGGTAAATAATACCATAAATGCTCATCTCGTCGATCATATGCCGAATGATTAATTCAAGCATGCTTTAGATTTCCTTGACTGACAATCAGCGATAAATCACAAATCGTAATCGGGAGTTTCAAAGGGAGAGTCTTAGTGACTTGCAATGGATATCTCTAATTGCCGATAGGTAATATTATAATATAAAGGAGCGGGATGTTATGCATGTAAATTGTTTTTAGCATATATTTACCTTTTGAGATGCATGCCTAATTAATTGATCACAGTTGGGTTTTGGCTTAAGTTTTTATCCTTTTGTCATAAGACTCCGTCGATTGCCGATTGCGATATATTGGATCGGAAGATTCGATAAGGCCTTTACACATGTCCCTTTATTAATGAATATCTATGATTACTGATTGCAATACTGGATCAGAGGATATGATGAGCCATTGTGTGTGTTCGTTTGGCATTTGGTTTCTCTGATTGCCGATTGCGATTCCCTTTTTGGATCAGAGGATTGGATGAAGCTTTGTTTTATGTATGTCCCTTTGTTATTGCGATATGCGATCTCCGATCGCATTATCGCAATGTAGAATGGTTTTATAATATTTTTAAAGGAAGACTTTGTATTTAATCAAAAGACTTTATAAAATAATTTATTTGCATCACGCTTTTTAATAAGGATTTTTTTTATTATGAGGTAAATACTAGTTTTATTCATTAACTCACAAATCTAACTAAGTTTATTTAAAAAGGGACCCATTTCATAATAAAAAATTTGTGTAAAATTTTTATGACATTGGGGATTGTTGTACATCACAACAATTGGCGATTCATTGGAAAAAACAGTTATTTCTGAGAAAATAATATAATAATTTAACTTTCTTAATCTGAAAACTTTAATAGATAAAGAAAATCTAATATAACTAGGCAATCATAAATTCTGAATATAATGAAAACTATTTTTGCTATCTCTTTCTCATCTCAAAATTAAATACATTCTAAGCTTTAAGTAAACCTTAATTGGTTGATAATGATAAAACAAAAGAATTCTCCAACTTAGCTTGTATAATGACTCTTTTGTCATAGGTAGAACCACGGCTACCAGCAAACGTCCATAGTCTCGGCAGGGTTGTACCTTTTAACCATTTAATCATTCATTGTTCCATCCATTTCAGAGTATAATTTAAAATAATGAATCCAAAAGATATGCTCTCACATTTTTTGTACTACATTTTCATTTTTCCTATTTCTTTATTTTGTAAGATAAAAATCCATTGTCCTGGTTTGGTGGCCAGCTGTTGACAATGCCATTCATTGGTTGTAATTTAACTGAACAAGCTGGCTCATGATGAAACCTCTTGTCTTATAATTATAAGCCATTACCCTATTTTGGTATGCAGTGTTGGTAATTTCAATTGAATTAGTCCCCTATGAACATTGTAAGAAGGCTTATGATAAGATCTCTTATCTATTATATCAAATATATTTTATGATTACACTCTGAAAAATCATAAACTTTGATGGATGGGGTGAATAATTTTCTCCTTAAGAGAACATGGATGACAATTTTGAGAGTTGAAGATGCTAAGATTGAATGAGTCTCTGCTTTGTATTGATAACCCTTTTAAGGCTTCTAAAACTTTTGAATGATTTACAATATTTTCAAGTTTTGAGAAGATTTCACGAAAATAAAAGGGGTTTTCATAATTTAATTATACCTAATTTCTTAGAACTTTTCATTTTCCTTCAAGGTTTCCATCTATCAAAAGTAAATATTATAACTAATTTCTTTTAAGTAACCTTTTCAAAATAGCAAAGACCAATATAAGGCTATCTACAACTTTATTTCCTAAGATAGAAAATAACTAATTATTCACACAAATATGGCTGAAAATTGAATATTTACAAAGTGAGAAGGGGTTACCTCCTCAATTGAAGAATTTTTTCAAAATAATCCCATTGACACGAAGAGATTCTCTCTTTCCTAATAGATCTTGCAATATGAATGTAGATGGGCCTATCTTCTCGTTGATTTCAAATGGTCCAAGCCACATTTTCTGAAACTTAGTGTGTTTTCCTTTATCCTCATGGGCTTTGTCCCATTTCAAAACCAGATCACCAACTTGTAAATGTTTTGAGCTAGTTGAAGTTGTATCAAATGAAGACTTGATAATTTGTTGATGCTTTGCATGTATAATTCAGGCTTTCTCCCTTTCTTCCTCTAGTTTCAAAATCTGATCATGTGTAAGTTGAATAGAAGATGAGGGATTTTCTTCAATAAACTGCACTAAAGCTAATGATGGAAGTACTAAGTTTGCTGGTATGACAGCCTCTTTTCCATACACTAGATTAAATAGAGAAGTTCCTATTGAGGCCTTCTGTGTTATAAGGTCTGCCTTTGGTGCAAATATTAAAGACTTATGCCAGTTCTTATGATTCTGATCAATAGTTCTCTTAATGATTTTGATAAGATTTTTATTAGTGGATTCTGCTAAACCATTACCCTCATGGTCGTAATTCGCAGAATATTTCAATTTGAATCCTCTTCTGATAGAAAATTCATGTATGGAATTACCAGAGAAATAAGATGCATTATAAAAAATAAGAGCATTTGGGACACCAAACCTGGTAACGATGAACTAGTCTATGAATTCAATGATTGCCTCAGAGTTTGCTGTCTTCAAAGGAATTGCTTCTACCCATTTAGTAAAGTAATCGGTAGTTGTAAGGATATACCTATGTTGTTTGGATGAATGTGGAATAATTTCTCCAATGATATCCAATCTCCATTATTTAGCGGGTTGTTCAATGTTAACTGGTTGCAAAAGAAAAGCTGGCTTCCTTTGTCTTCCATTGGTAGTTTGACATGTTTGGAATTTCCTTACATATTCATGAGTATCTTTAAATAAGGTGGGCCAGTAATACCCAACATGAATAATTTTGTGGGCTGTTGTATCAGCTCCAAAATTTCCTCCTGCTGGACCATCATGTAGTTCCTACAAGACCTTTTAAGCTTCAGGTTTTTCTAAGAATCTTAACAAAATTGAATCATAATTCTATCTAAACAATACATCATCAACAATCACAAAGTTTTTTGCCTTCAGTCTTATGGCACATTTATTTTTATAGGAAATATTATAAGGAGCATATCCATTTTTCAAATAGAATATCAAATCTACATATTGGGATTCAGGATTAATGGTACTTATCTCATTGATCTCTTCAATGCCATTTGTACCTTCATGTTCTTGAATATTAGAAGCTCCTAATAACAACCTGCAAAAACCTTGGCCTTTGACAATCTTTGTTGGTTTAATTTCCAAGTCATATTCTTGTAATGCCATGACCCAATTTTCCCTTTTTTCTCCCAATTCCCTTTGAACTAGTAATTGTCTTACTGTTGAAAAAGGAACTATAACTTTTTTGTAAGATTTTAAGAGAAAGGCCCTAAAGTGTTTAATGGATTTGTATATAGCAAAGACTTGTTTTTCAACTTTGGAGTAATTAAGTTTAGCACCTTGAAGAATTGAACTATAAAATGAAATTGGTGCTTCAAAGTTTTGATCATTGATTTGTGTCAGCACTGCTGCGTAAGATGAATCAGATGCAAGAGTATATAGAATGAAATGATTTGACAAATCAGGGGTGTTTAATGTAGGAGCATTTATGATTTCTTGCTTGATTGAATCAAAAGCTTCTTTCTCTATAGGTTCCCATTTAAACACTGAGTTTTTCTTAATCATGGTTTGTAATGGTAAAACAATCTGTGAAAATCTGGAACAAATATTTCTACGAAATTAATTTGACCTAAAAATGATTACATTGTTTTTCTATTATGTGGAAATGTAATGTCAAAAATCTCTTTGATTCTATCAAGATCAATATAAATACCCTCCTTTAAAACAATGAATCCCAAGAGCTTACCTTGGTCAAGAGCAAAAAATGGCTTCTTAGGATTAAGTGAAATGCCATATCTTTTGCAGCAATCAAAGATTTGTTTCAAATCATGCAAGTGATTTGATATTTTCTTAGACAAACCAGTAATGTCATCCAAATATACAACTAATTATTTATCGATTAGACCTTTGAATTCTGTGTCCATCGCTCTTTGGAATGTAGCTCTAGCATTGATTAATCTAAAAGGCATTTTTTGATAGGCATAAGTTCCCCACTTGGTCTTGATAGTAGTCTTAAGTCTGTCATCAGGGTGCACCAAAATTTGTTTTTACCTTGAGAAACCATCTAAGAAGGATATTAATTTAGATTCAGCTATTGAATGGAGATTTTGCTCCATTGTTGGTAAATGGAAGTTATCCTTTTGACTCGCTTTACTAAGATTTCTGAAATCGATACAAATTCTACTGTCACCATTTTTATTCCTTATTGGCACCATGTTGGACACCCAATTTGAATGTCTAATGGGAAAAATTATCTTAGCTTTCAAGAGTTTGTTTAATTCATCTTTTATTTGACTCTCTAGGTTAGGATGAATCTTCCTTAATTTTTGATGTACTGGTTTTTCTTCAAATAGCATTGAACTTGTATGTTGTATGATAGATGTATCATATGTTTTCAGATCATCATATGTCCAAGCGAAGACATTTTTATATCTATTCAATAATCTGATAAATGCAATTCTTTCTTCTGAAGTAAGTCCTAATCCCAAATTGATGTTTTGTGGCTTGTCCTTTGTATCAAGGTTTATTAATTCAAATCTCAAAGTAGAACTTTGAAGCTTTGAATTAGTAACTTGTTTAAACCTATCTTTGATGTCATAAAGATCTTCAAGTTTGACCACTGGTTTAGGTATTGAATTTTCTTCAAGTTTTTCTTTCATTTGAAGATCATTCTCACTTTCATCAATAATTTGATCATCATAAGACTTACCAGAAGTTAAAAAATTTAAAATGTAATCATCATGATTGAATACTCTCCAGTTAGTGACATTATTGGGAATCGATGGTCTAAAAATTAACTCTACTGAAAATCTATCAGGACTGTAATCTTCAGATGGAAGGAGCTTAGAAGCAACATTGGCTAGTAAGTTTATTGCTGCATTCTGAGATGTAAGAATGTGAGAGATATTAAATGCTAGAAAATGAGATACAAGGTCTTGTACCAAAGATTGATAATGTTTAAGGTGGCTAGAAAGACAATGTATAGTATTTCTGACTTGTCTTATAACAATTTCAGAGTCACCGAACACTTTCAAATAATGTATTTTAAGACCGATTTCTTTATAAAGTCCTTGAATCAAGGCTTCATTTTCAGCAATATTCTTTGTGCACTCAACTTCTAATCTACATGCTAACATAGTCTTTTCTCCCTCAGGACTTACTAAAATACATCCTACTCTTGCACCTTGATTAGATTTAGACCCATCAAAATATAATGACCAAAACAAAGGCTTATCTTGTATTTTATTTACAGTTTCCTCAGCAATTTTAACACACCTTGATGTATCTGTTTGGGAAAAAATTTTGATTTGAGATGTGAAACTATTAATTAAGAAAGGTGATGATTGAGCAGTAAAATTACCAAAGTATGATTTAGATGAGTATTTACCCAAAATGTTGTTGTTGAATGCTATAGGTTGGTTTTCTTGCTCAAACTTTGTTACAATATGAGTCATATGCTTCTCCTGATCAATCTTTATTTGATTTGGCTTTCCTTTATAGGGAAGCCACATATGAGACCAATCAGTGGAAATGTAACCATGAATTTTTTCAGACCAGTCTCTACTTAAAACCAAACCATAGAACTCAGGAATACCAACGATTAAAATATCAATTCTCTGTACCACTCTTGGATCAGTTGATAACCTAATGGTAACTAAGTTGATTTCTCCTAATACTTCAACCTTAGTTCTATCCAACTGGACAATACAGATTGCATACTTTTGGGGTTCAATATTCAATTTAGAACAAACTAAAGCCGACATTATATTCGAAGAAGCCCCTAAGTGTATCAAGCGATTGTGTAGATTTCTATTATAAATCTCGTAGGTCAAGTGAAAAGGAGGAGTGTGGGAATTTGATCTATCTCTGATTAGAACAACATCAATAGCTTCTACTCTACCAGGTGGTGGTTTACCTATCTCATTAGTAGCTCTGGACAATACAACATTTGGAAAGGAGAAGAAGGTACTGCATCTAACTCCTTGAGCAGCGATTTTTGTTGATGTTTGAATTTGCTAAGTTCAAACATAGTGATATTTGCCTTCGTTTTCTTCATGTCTTCAATAATTTTGTAATCTATAGAGTCTGTAACTACTAACGTTTTAGATGTTGAAGGTGGATTTGAAGTTGATGGCTGATTTTGAGAAGGTATCGCTATAGACTTCTTTGTAGGAACTTTTTCTTTACTAGTAGTACCCATGTTCTTTTTCTTCTTAGTTACTTGAACAGGTTCTAGAGAAACTTTACTCTTGGTACATACTGGGAAAGATTCCTATTCATTTTCAGTATTAGAATTGGGCAAAATGAAATCCCACATCCCATGACACTCTACAATTACCTCTTCTTCAGTTTCTTCCGATAATAAGACTATCTCTTCTTCTTCATCTTCCTCGGGGTCTGACTTTGCGTTGGATATAGCATTTGGGGGTTTTGATTCTAGTTTCTTAAAGTTTCTAAATGGAATTTTAGTTGAAGTCTCAGCTACTTGCTTCTTGTTTTCTATCATTTCATTTGACATAGTCTTGAGAACTTTCTGGAGACCTTCCAGATCATATGGATCTTTAGCCATTTTCTTTTTCGAATCATCTTTTAAGGAGACATTTTTAGATTTTCTATCTTCAAGAGCATCTTTCTTTTCTAAGGTGATGATACTTTTTTCTATAGCAATTGCCTCTTTCATATTTTCAGTTGGAGTAGTTTTTGTAGCTCTATCTACAAAGATAGCTATGTTTGAAGGTAAAGTTGTTATATACCATTCACTTCTAACTTGTTCACTAGGTTTAGAGGCAGCAGGAATCTTATATAAGAGTTTATTAAATCGTGAATTGAAATATTTTATTGGCTATTTAGGCTCTGTTATAAGATTTGAAAGATCATTGATTGACGTTGCTACAGATCTATCATCACCGTATTTAGTCAAGAACCGTTCTTGAAAAATATTCCACCTAGTAATGGATCCTGATGGTAAGGAAAATTACCAAGACCCAGCTGATCCTTGTAGGGTATAAGGGAAAAGTCTAAAAACTACATCTTCTTCAATAACTCCTTTTAAGTTGACTAACAACATAAAGTTGTTTATGTGTTCATCTACCTTATATGCCTGCATTTGGATTAAATTTTGGCAACCATTTTTAGGATGGGCTGGCAATGGGTGCAAAGGTGCAGGCATTATGATTGCACCATGATTGTTCCATGGGTTTTGAGCCATTGTCGAGCTACTAATAGATGATAGTGCTGAAGAAGTTCCAGATGATTGGGAAGGAGCAGATATTGAAGTTTGAGGATGTTGAGAAACATATGTTGAAGTTCCAGTTCCCTGTTGAACGACAATCTGGAGGGAAGGAGTGGATGGTTGACTTCGCACTGGAGAAGATAAAATGGATGATGATGATGAGAAAGTTTCACTATCAGATCCTTCAGTTGTCCTCCTTGCCTGTTTTATTTTAGGCAAAGGTAACTCAGTAGGCTCAATACCAAGTTTTTCACTCTGAACTCTGGTGAGGGGGTGAGAAGGAATGAATTGTGAAGTTACACTGCCTTGAGATAACTCAGATTTCTGTGGTGATATTGAGAATCCTTTAAGTTTGTGGATGAGAGACTATACCTCGCGAGATTCAAGAGTTAATTTATCTGAGGTATTTTGATGTTGAGCAGTGGTTGATGTCTCTTCTACTTCTCGCTTGAAAATTGGAGTTCTAGCATGCGAGGGAGAAGTCGGAGGTGAGGTCGAGGGAGATTACTCTCAGAATGGATTATAAATTTGGGTTTGCTCACCATTCATAATTCATTCCCTCCTTCTAGCACCAAAAATGTTGATGCCTCGAAAATCGCTATGTCAACATTAGGGAAAACCACCTGGTTTGGACCTTAAAGGCAACTCATTTTCCGTTTGGTGTGGTGGCTTTGACTAGATATAATAGGACCAGTTTCCCAATGAGTTATAAATGGGATGGACAAGTGATTGATTTTCTAATATCTAATGGTAATGATGGATGATTTATTTCTAAAATGAAATAATAAAAATAACTAATCTATCCCGAGAAGTCTTTCTCTTTAGTGTAATTTTTGATGATTCTTATCAACAAGTAAGCATATAGATGACTCTACTTATAAAAAAAACATTTATTCATATGATAATTACTTTGTTCAAGTAGTTGAACAAAGTAATAATTAAAACATTATTACACTATTCTTTATATATCGTTGACATGAATATGAATGAATAATAACAACTCTTAAACATTCAATAGTGATAAGCCAAATAATTGCTGTGAAATCACACACACACACACACACACACACACACACACACACACATATATATCAATAATAGCAAAATAAATAAATGTTGATTCACATAAAAGCATGAAGCAAAAACATAGATAGTAGTACCATATTTATTTTAGTCTTCTCCAATATAAATCGCATTCAAATTCTGCCTTTCAACTTGGAAATACTTTTACAAGATGCAATAGTGCATGTCACATAAAATTACTCTTCATTAAAACTTAGAATTCAGCTCCAGTTTTATAAAAAAAAATATACATCGGAAGCACAGTAGTGCAACTTCCGATCCAAGTCTTAATACAAAATTTTAGGACCCTTTCTAAAAACATGAAAGGGTTTATAAATACTATCTAAACTAACAAACTATGAAATAAAAATGTTGTGTGCTGGTATAACCAAATCACAAATATATGAAAATCTCCTCGAAATAGGCATGCTTGCAATCGGCCAGAATGGTTCATTGTTTTGGCTGACTATCCTGTGGCGTGAGATGGCAAATGGTGAGCATTGGTTGCAGTTTTGGAAGTTGACTCATGCGCGAATGTAACTGGGTAGTATATGTGGCATCAATAATTTTAGGAATCATGTAACCGATTGCATCGGTCAGGCATTTCGTCGCTGTCCTCTGACTATGTGGTTTAACAAGGAAGAACCAAAAGGTTTCCCATGTTAAAATTTGAATGCCCGCGATCAATCTTTCCCTCTTCTCCAGCTCATGTTTCCATTTATGTTCCAATGCTTTCACCGATGGAAGTTTCCCTAGAGAACATTCTGAAATTAAATTTAACAAATAAAGAGTATCATTAATCAATTCAACTAGATTACTAGTCGCTGATCTACATCTTGATGTTTCCCTTTCTGCTTTCATCAGCTGAGATTGCCACTCAAGGAATAGGATTTCCTTATGCGATTCTAGAATTTGGGGTAGATTTGTAGCTTGTCCTTCCTTGGTATCTTTCTAAGAGAGGAATTCTGTTAATTTTTCATCTACCTGCTCCAATTTCTGTCTAGCATCAATTGACTTATCACTCATAGATGATGAAATTTCACATAGGGGAGAGCATGAGAGATATTATGACATAATAAGCTCAGTTGATTAGATAATGCCTTAGTAATCTAGAGAGCCTCTGATTTGAATTCTCCTACTTGAGGATATTCTTTGAATCTCTCTATTTCCAATGATAGTTGAGTGATTTGTTCTTCTTTTGATTTGCTCAACTGTTCATTTATTGATTTCAGTTTTCTCAATGCTTGAGATAGTTATTGTTGCTTCTGATTTGCATGTTGATCAATCTTCTGTTTCTCTTTGAGAAATTGCTCGTTTAATTGGTCATTTGATTTCCTCTGTGCTGCTAACTGCTGTTCCAATTGCTCTATCCTCTATTGCTTCTCTTGTACCTATGTCTCTAAAAAAATGATTGTTTGATCCTTTTCCTTGAGCAAATTGTTGAATTCCAATGCCTTGTCCATAGTAGCTGCTGTGTATGCTCCAACATACTAAGAGAGTTTAGTAAGATCTTTGGAAGGATTGAATTCTTCTATCCATACCACATTAGTTATCTCCATTTGTGCAGGCAAAAGAGTAGATTGATCAAGTTTTCTCTTTTTCCTTTGTCTCTTGATTACAGCCCTATGCTTAGGGCTGTAGAAGACATCCAAGGGTAGTATTTCTTCTACATGTGGGATAATTTCATCTGATGGGTTCATGGGCATTATATCTACATCTTTTTGAGTCATGGGTGGGCCGCTAGTTCCTTCATTCAAAACCATATTAGTTGCTAACTTTTGACCAGTTTTTACCTCAAGAGTGCTAAATTCTCACAGCATCTCAATATTACTGATGATTGAGTCAAATTGTTGCCATTCTTTGAGCAGTTTGGGATCAATATGAATGTCTGAATCAATGAGTTCACTGCGTTTTTCTTGTCCTTGCTCCCACTCTGGGAATTTTTCCTTTTCAAGAACCTTCTCCACTAAAGGAGTCTCATTGGCAGCTTTCTATTCAGTTTCTCTTGGTGGCTGGATTGTTAGGGTTGTAACTAACAGGTCCAAAGGTAGAGTTTACAACCTCCAATCTTTGAGCCTATTGAATGTTTCTAGCCCTACTTCTTCATACTTGATGCCAGCCAATCCTTTAACCTGAAATAATGATTCAGCTGAGGCAAATAAATCATCGAATTCATCCGCTTCATGGTCAAATTTAGCAAGTTTGGCTTGAGATGTGACGTTATAAGCAACCTGTCTTGGATCATATTGCCTGTTCGGAATTGTGGCAAGATTCAGCATTTGAATCTTTTCTGCCTCTTTCTCTGCATGCTTGTAGTCATGTAAAGTGAAAATGCCACATCGTAAGGGAAAAATAGGCCACATGTGTTTCTTTTAATCCCTAAGGGTTCTGGATGTCCCTTCCACTGTTATCTGATAAGCCAATTCCCGAGCTAACAATTTATCAAGAACATATGAGGAGAGAACATGGGGTTTAGTGAGGCTACCAAAAAGCCTTACATAGGTAAATTTTCCCTCCCCGAACCAACTATCTACTACTGTCAAGTCAATTTCTGCTTCCTGGGATATCCTTGGGGCAGGCTTATTAAAAATAGAATAATATACATGTAAAATAAAACCATTGCAAATTCGATATAGGTGATTTTTGTAGTGGACCTTCCATAACTTCTTGTGGTAAATATGGATCGGATTTGGACATTTGGGAGTCCACCTCCATCCGAGTACCAGATATTCAGAATTAAAACAAATAGTCTCCATAGCATATGCACTGTAATAGAAAGGGGGAATGATCCGGGAAGTTGTAGATGCATTCCTTTTGTATTCCAATATCTCAATGGCTAGTTTATCAGACAAAATATTCGCCCAATCCATAACATAACCATTAATTGCTGCTTCCATAAGGGGGACCATTTCTATAGTAAATTTGGAAAAATCATGTAGTCCCCACAGTCTACACATCATAGCTCCAACATAGCAATAAGGGGAAGCTAATGAGTCAACAGAGTACTTACTCGAGGACTCATGCTTGTGTTTCTCTGGGAAATCCCTCCATTTCTTGATTGGGTCTGACTCCAAGTTCTTTTCCTTTGCAAACGCTTCTAGGAATGCCTTGTTGTATCGCTTCTCGGGTGGTGGAAGAGGATACATTTGCTTTAGATCTATAGGCTTGAATGAGCCAAATATCCTCCCATCAACCGTGCAAAATGTTCTATCCGTAGTTGGGATTTTTTTAATCACCCATCTTACTACATTAGTGTATGGAAAAATCTTTGCGCGCGCTGCTATCCTATGAAGATACAAACAAGCCAATTCTTTTAGAGTTCCCTATGACTTGTTGGTTGAATTCGCAGTGGCTTCCTCTTCTAGTTCTTCGGGCTCCTATGCTTCTATCAGATTATAAATGCTTTCCTAACTGGTATTTCCCAGACCAAGGCATGTCGTATTTGAGATTAATCCTTTCTTGCTTGGTCCTAGATCTTTGGCTGCAGGAGCTGCTGTTGTGTACTTCTTTGATTTCTTCCCCATTTTCTCTGGATTTAAGAGTTTGGAGAGACTCTGCATAGAAAATTGCAAACAGTAATATAGAGATAGTGCTGCTGCAAGCTAGTATGAGAATGAATAGAATTATAGTGATTGACATACGATAAATGAAATTCAGTTAAGAATTACCATGGATGAAATCTCTTTATAGGATCTATCCTTAACTGTAATATTAAATAGCCATTTGAACTGCCAATCATGGTAAATAATACCATAAATGCCCATCTCGTCGATAATATGTCGAATGATTAATTCAAGCATGCTTCCGATTTCCTCTATTGATGATCAGCGATAAATCACAAATCGCAATCGGGAGTTTCAAAGGGATAGGCTTAGTGACTTGCAATGGATATCTCTGATTGCCAAAAGGTAATATTATAATATAATGGAGCAGGATGTTATGCATGTAAACCATTTTTAGTGTATATTTACCTTTTGAGATGCACGCCCAATTAATTGATCGCAGTCGGGTTTTGGCTTAAGTTTCTATCTTTTTGTCATAAGACTCCGCCGATTGGAGATTTGATAAGGCCTTTATGCACGTCCCTTTATTAATGAATATCTTTGATTACCGATTGTGATATCGGATTGGAGCATATGATGAGCCCTTGTGTGTGTTCCTTTGGCATTTGGTTTCTCCAATTGCCAATTGTGATTCCCTTTTCAGATCGGAGGATTGGATGAAGCCTTATTTTATGTATGTCCCTTTGTTATGGCGATATGCGATCTCCGATCGCTTTATCGCAATGTAGAATGGTTTTATAATATTTTTAAAGGAACACGTTGTATTTAATCAAAAGGATTTATAAAATAATTTATTTACATCAACCCTTTTAATAAAGATTTTTTTTATTATGAGGTTAATACCAGTTTTATTCATTAAATCACAAATATAACTAAGTTTATTTAAAAAGGGACCCATTTCATATTAAAAATTTTGTGTAAAGGTTTTATGAAATGGGAGGTTGTCGTACAGCACAACAGAACAATAATGAACAAAGTACAGAGGTATGACCTTATGAGGTTATTGAGCTACCACAAGGGCATTTAGAATGCTTGTAAGTTAGATGTTCAGTTCATAAACTAACCTAGAGATTGACTGAAGCAGCATTCATCTACTTTGCAATTGCATAGCAAGAGAAGTTCGAAGACTATGTCGCTAACTTCAGGCCCCATTTGTAGTTTATAAAGCACAAAACAATAACAAACAAACAAAATATTCGATCCCCAGTGGAGTCGCCATTTTGTTTCCGGGAAAACTAGTGTCTTTTCGATATGCTAGTCCCACTAAGATTGTTAGCTATCTTAGAAACAAACAATCAAATCAATTTGTGACTTCCGTTATGTATGATAGATAAGAGAGAAGCAAAGGGGACCAACCTGGATCTTCCGCTTGACTCCTTGCTTGGTTTTTTTCTCCCTTGATAGAGCTTGCAACTCCTCTCCTACTTGTCCCACTTTACAGAATACCTGTAGAGACAAAGTAACAAAACACCATCAAAGCATCTTGATCTATAATATCATAAACAATGTAGAATCAGAAATACATTGGACATACAATTGCATTCACAAATAACAAGATTCACAAATACACGATTATATGGAGGAAAACTCAAAGAACTTTATTAAAATAGAAGGGAGAATTACAACCCGACAGTCTGATCCAGGATCATCCTCCCAGCATCAAAGCCCTCTTCACCTCATGAAAAGCAAGATCACCCAACAATAAAATGTTCCTTCTCAAAAACAAACCAACAACACTTCCTTACAGATTACAAAATTCCAGCCTCTAGATCTCTTAGATGAGGGATCCATTTATAGATGTCTGCAAGGGCGTGAGTCATCTCTGGGTTTTTTATTAGTGTCATTCCACTTTTAGTTCTTGGTTCCACTTGGTGATTTCTTTGATCTCTTACTCATCCCGGGGTGAATTCAGAGAGGTAAGTGTCACGGGAGAAGTTTCTAGAAGATTCCATGAGCATCCACTTAGCAAACTATCTCAGCCATTTGTCCATTTTCGCTCATCATACCCCACAGAAGGCCTCTTCAATATCCATCACACCTGGCTAGTGTAGCAGTCAGTATGCATCGCAACGTGACAGTGGAGCAATTAGTATGGTCCAGTTTTGGCCAGTTCTGAGCGGTTTTTTAGGTGGAACTTCTAGGAAATGATGTAATCAGTGGACCATGATCCTTTAGGGTATGAAACAGAAATTTTAGGGGTTAAAGAGCCCTTGGTTTATCGACATATATGATTGGGGTTGAAGTGCCCGAATATGTCTATAACACCTACTTAATCTTATCATGCAAATTTTACTATTGTTTAAATATTCTTAAAATATTGACTTATAATTATCAAGAAATATTGGTACATACCTACATTGGTGAAACTGTAAATTTATTACTTATGTAAATTTTGTTATTATTCAATTCCCAACTTACCTCCTCAAATTTAAGTTTTGATAGGATATGGTCTCCTTCCATTTATTCCAATTTAAATATCCATATCCCCAAAATGTCCTCTCAAATTTACTTGGGGGAAGACATGGCCCTCTCCAATTAATTACCAAATTATATATTGATATCTCATCCCCAAAATTTCCTCTTAAATTTACTTGGGAGAAGACATGGTCCTCTCCAATTAAATTACCAAATTATATATTCATATCTCATCCCCAAAATGTCCTCTCAAATTTACTTGGGAGAAAATAAGTCAAATGTAAGGATGAGGGGTAGTTATGACATTAATGATAGGTGGTTGAGGTGGAGAAGAGAAGGGGGCATAAAAAGGGAATTATTATGGGAGGAGAAGGGGATCCTTGGTCTTGGTTTTGGAAGATTTTTTTTTGAGAGGAAGGGGGAGAAAAGAGAAGGGAGAGAAAGGGAGTACTTGTTTAACTTGGACACACTACATCTGGTTGGAATTGGGCTCAGAGGGCCAGGGAACCTGTGTAGGTTTCCTACACTATGTTGGCTTATTGGGGCTCGACCCAGGTTCGAAAGTGAGTTAGCCAAGCAAATCTTGGTACTACTAGCCCTTTCAGCAACAATCTATGGACCGCGGACTGAGGTCTCACCCGAAGTAGTAAGGGAGGGTGCTAGAACCAAGTTTTTGCACTCTGAGGTTGTCTGATATGAGGTGATTGGTACACGGTCCACCCTTTGTAATTACTACGCTACGCGCACTAGTGGGCACCCTGCTCCTTGCGATATTGTCTTCACGCAGTTCTAGCTGTTACACAGTAATTTGTCACCGTCCCTGTTACCCCTTCTCCTACACCTTGGAGGACTTATTTCGGGACTTGTGAGAAGTGACATAACCTGAAAACACCTGCATTTTATCCCCTTGAGTATGTACTTCATATGACCTGAAGACACCTTCTGCAAAATACCCAAAAAAGTAGCCCTTTTTCCATTGGCTTTGTTCCATAGAGTATCACTCGCACCAATGGGAGAAACCCTCCAAAGAGGGCACGCCAGCTGGTGCTTTTTCCTAGAGTCGCACTCACGCCAGCCCAGTTGGGTAAAGTTTTTAACAAACCAACTTGCGAAGGTTCTTCCTAACCTATTCATGAACTAATTCCAGTTTGAGTTAGTTCAGTTGGGCTTCGAATCTCCATACAAGGGAAGTAGTTCTCCACCTCTTATGGAAGCTTCCTAATGATAAGGACAATCCCATGTATTTTTTGGATGATCTTATCTCCTTCTCCTCTCTCTATATAAGCTTGTCCTTTTGCTTTTGATAAGCTAGTTAGTAATTCTACTCTTCAAGCTCCAGATTCTAAGTCCCAAAGTCTGAGAATTTCTAAGCTCATGCTACATGAGGCCTTCTTCATCCCTATAAGGCTACATCTTTAATGAGGAGATTCTTGTCCAAGTAATCAAGGAGAGAGAGGCTTGTTCCCCATTCCCAACAAGCTTTGCAAGGCATGTGTTGCTGATCACCCAGCGAAAGGAGGATTTGATGTCAGAACTTGGTTGTATTCTTCTTTGTTTATCAATAATAATAGACGACTATCATTACGGTTCCACTCTTATTGTCTTTATGATGATGTTTGAGTTATATCCTTTCTGACTGACATATAGTTGCATATCTTGGACTTTATGCTTGTATGTGTGTCGTTCTTCACGTGTGCAGGTGCCCGTTCACGAGGATCATGGGGATTGTGACCAGCTAGAGCAAAAGAACGGGAGCGACGACTCTTCTACAAATACTAGCGTTGGATTTGAGGTAGGTCCTCATCATTGGTCTTTAATTTGCAATTAGGAACCTGCGTTTTAGTGTTGTTTGATTGTTGCTAGACCCCATTTAGGTTAGTGGGATCACCTCTGTCCGCAGAGGGGATTTACCTGCACAACACTAGCCCCAGCGCAACCCATGTTATTTACCCAAGTCTTCCTTAATTAGACTCTGTTGGCTAATTACTTAGATTATTTGCATATATAAACAATCATATAAGTATTTACCAATTGCGCACAGTAAATAAACAAAGTAAATATAACATCAAAATACGAATTCAATAACAGATGCACAGAGTAAACTTCTCTTTATTAACTTTCAATCCCAGTTACAGATTCGACTCCACCCTGTGCACTCAGCTGCAGGGGTACGCGCACTCAACTGCAGACTCTACTAGGCCTCTACATAGTCAATTGTAGAGCCTCTTCCTACTACTATGACCTAGTACACTTCAGATCCAACTCCTAATATTGAACCATGCCTTTGCTATTATATATTTCCTTACCTCTCTCTACACTTAGATCCTCGCCGTATTTATACAATCCCATGGTCCACAGACCATGGGTAGGCTGACATAACTTTACATTAAATTACGATATCTTAGGGTGAAAAACCCTATGACTTATCCTAGATTTCGCAATCTGCGCCTGCAATTCACAGAATCTTACAATATGATTGACCAAAACTTGGGATTTGAGCCCCAAAACCATGCTACGGGGGATCCCATGCCTAATAGCCCCCCAAAAAAATCATTGTGACTCATCCCGAGTCACTCTGCTGGTGCGGCGATCTTGGCACGGAGCCCCTCCAACTGTGCTTGAGCTATGCGAAGGTCCGCAAAACACCGTTCCGTCATCTCTTGGATCTTCTCTACTCTTTCAGCTGAATTTTCACTGTCAGGGGCAAATCCCTATCTTAAGGAATGCATCACCTTCATCTATGCGAGCTTTCCTTCAATATCGACTGTGATGAGGAAGGCCTCATCAATCCAAGGTTGGATGTGCGCTTTAATTACTGCCTCTTTCCATCGTGCGACATCCACCTATTCCTTCAATGCCTTTTCCTGTTGTAGCTTTGCAATCCATTGGGTCAGGACAACTTTCTGCGCTGTTCCGTGCACACTGTCATACTTACTTGAAGCTCCCGCGCCTTTGTTTCCAGGCACTGTATGGTGGGGTCCTCCTGTAAGGAAGTGAGGACCGCGAAGGATTCTTCCAACATCATAGTATAGTTCTGCATTGCCTGTCCTATTTCCTCCAGCCCTTTTTGGATAGTGCCATTATGTTGTTCCCTAACTTTTGGGGGCGTCGATGACTGCACTTTTATTCGCAGTTCAAAAATCTGAAGGTTGAGGTCCAGCTATATCCTCGTTGCTTCCTTCTTTGCTTTGCGGAATCTACTGGCCAATTTGTGAATTTGCACTCCAACTGGTAGGTCTGTTGCAATTTCTATCTCTGGAATGCGCGACATGCTTCTTCTACCATTTTCTCCAACTGTTGATTCTTCGCTAGCAGTTCATTGCATTGTAGGCTAAGATGTTTGATGTTGATTCTCTATTCGCTGAGCATCTTTACTACACGTCCTTCCCTTGCATGGAGTTCTATTGTCACTCTGTCCTATAGCTGGTATAATTTATCCCACGGAAGGGCTGCTAAGTTTAGGCTCAGTCCCTTGATTTGGCCCACCGTGGCACTGTCCTCTGTTCTTTCTACTATTAGTTCCCCTTTTGGCAACACAATGGTGTTAGCCATTTTGGCCCGCAACAACTGCTCTATTGCCGATGTACCTACGGCATCGTAGACGGCTACGGTTCCCTCCTGTGGGAGCCGCACCTGAAGTTCCTACAGCTGCACCCTGAGGGCCCCCAACACATTCTTCTACTCCGTCATCACTTCCTAGAGCACTTCCCTGGTGACCTCATGAACTGTATCGGTGATGTCGTAGAGGTCACCCTTTGTCAATGTAATAGGTTCACTGTCTAGTTTGGAAGCCTTGGTCTTCTTCCATGGGCCTTCTTGTTCCATACCGCGCAGCCATTTCAGTTGTGTAGATGTCATGCTTGGGTATGCACCTTTCGCTGTGTCCTCAGTTCCCTGTCCCATGGTCAAGTCCGGGCCTCCTTCCTCCCATGTCATGGCAGCCCCTATTACCTGTGTTGTTGCTACTTTTTCGGCGGCCTTGGTCTAATATACAGTGGCCTTCGTTGCCTCACAGAAAGCCCTTACCTCCGCGGCTAACTGCTCGTTGCACTTCTGCTGAGCCAGTAGCTTTGTGGCATCCTTTTGTTTCTGTATCGCTGTCTTATCGTGCATCGTCAAATCCGGGGCATGCCACTTGGGAGGCTATGAGTCGAGCACGGCAAAAATGGCATCATCAATCATGATGTAAGGAAGTTTGGTCTAGTTTTGCATCGTATCCTTATGCACCTTAATATACACATCGTGCTTATCCACCTTGAAGTCTATAAATCTCCCCAAACTGTTGTACATGGTGGGGGTTAGGCACGACCTTCTGTTAGTCCACATTCGGACGCTCGCCTCCATGGGCACCCAGAAGATCTTAGTCTCATGGATTTGTGTGGTTTCCTTCATAGCCCAAAACGACACATATTTGGCAGCCTCCGACAAGTCTTGTTCAATATGAGGAAACTCACTGTCCTCAGGCAGTTCCCCTATCTCCAGTAAGATGGACAAGAGCAACCACGCGTAGTGGAATGTCTTGCCCTGCTCTTGAGCTTCCTTACAATTGGTCAAAAACTCCTCATAGAGGAACTTAGCCAAGTTTAAATGGACCCCTCCACGCACTATTCGGCCAACACAACCATAGGCACTGATACCTCGTCGTCGTGGCATTTCCTCATCACCTTTCTGGCTAGTAGTTGGGTGGCTATGTGCACCCCTTTGTCTTTAATGCTACTAATGGCATAACCTCTCTTCTTCTTTTCCAACTTATACTTATTTTTCATGGCCTCTGCCAGCACCAAATCTCCACTTTTTCCAGCTACCTGTGTGGGGTCCTTTCCGTGACAGGGAATTTGACAAATCCTATGGATAAGCTCTATCATGATGGGAATGGGCTCCTCCAACCACAGGCACCCATAATGTACCAGGCAAAGAAGCTGTTTGATGACAAAGATCGTAATCGGTTCGCGGTGAAAATACAGAATCCATAGCAGGTGGAGTAGCCCGACCTTCTCCACACTATGGAACCATTTCTGCAGTTCTAGCATTATAATGGACCCCTCCTTGCTTTGTTTCATGAGGTTCTCAATTTGTAAATGTGGGAACTTGTCACCGTCCATGAGGTCCTAGTCTTCAAATTTCATTGTGGGCACTCATCCTAGGGCCGAGCATTCAAACAAAACTCTATCTGGGAGGAGCAGGGTTTAGAGTGCACTCTTAGTGGCATCCAGATCCTTGGGTACCTTAAATTTCCCTTTCCGTGGAGGAACATATTTAGGCAGTTGATCTGTAGCATGCACTAGCTAGATGTCTTTTGTCATCTCTTCATCTGCCTCTATCTCATCTACGAGGGCTTGTAGGTCCTCCTCCTCATCGTCTGTGTCCAGGTTGACAACCTTGCCCATTTCCTCCATGGAAAGTTTACCAAACTATGGATTCCATGGGGACATGCACACTGGTGCTACCGTCTTCTTATCCTTCTTAGGAATCGGTGTCCGAGGTGATTTTGAGCTTTGTGACACATCCCCCACTCGTGCCGTAGGGCTCTGCGTGGCTTCCTCGACAGTACTTTCGACAAACCTACACCTCTCCTGGTAGTTTTCATCTTTTTTGAGCTGTCTGTAGTTGTTTGTGACTTTGGAGGCTCAAACACCACTTGGCGCTCAACACTCTGCGCTCTTTGTAGTAGCTCAAATCTCAAACAAACAAGTGTTGTCTCATGGCTAGCCTTGGTAGTTTTATAGCATCTTTCGAATTTAAATTTGACCATCCCACCCATTTCTGAGTCATTAATCCACTCTTGGTGGCAAATCATCCCAAATCGAGCTCTGACTTCGTGTCTTAATTGCTCGCCACTAGCTCCTCTTTGTCTTAAATTGGGCATCTTGTCACGAACAGTGACACCAACGGTCACTTCCCAGCCTACCCACATGGCCATGTAACCCCATCTACACAGGTGTGACCCTTGTGACATGTTGATCTTGCGCGCAACCTCCTTATCGCGCAGCTCCCTCACAGAGTCTTTTATAGTCCTGCGCTCTCTTTCAATTGCTTGGAGTGTTGAGATTGTGCTCCCTACAGCTAGTCAGGTGGTCGCACCACCTGTGCAAGACTTCAATTCACCTTTCAGTCTAATTCGTGGGTACTCCTGAATTACCCTCGCGACAGTCAATGCTGCACGTTCTTCCTTATGCAGTGTGCTCCCCTGGTTACTTTGTTTGGTAAGGTGTGGTCGCAGCCATGGTAGCAGAGTCACAAATTCTTGGCGACAATCTTCTAATGTAGTAGTATGGCTATCCTTATCTTGTTTTTTCCTTCTTAGTTTATCGATGAGACATGCTTGCGCGATTTTGTTTTCCAGTTTTGTGATCTCCGCATCCATTAACATGCTTTTTTTCCTCAATCGTACTCGATCTTCTTCGAGTTCACAAAGCTTAAGGTTCCCTCGCCGAATGGCTTCCTGGATCTGCATATGTTCGCCCTTGCGTCACTGCATAATTCCTTCATCCTGGTCCTCGCGTACTGTCTCATCTGTGGGAGCTATTACGTGAGGATTAATTTCCTTCCCAATTATGGTCTCGACTATGTTCCTTAGCCTTGGAATCATCTCTGCACTCAGGTTTTTGCACATGGCCCTATAGGCCGATCGAACCGCTGACACGTGCAGGTCCCAATCAGTTCATCTTGTTGGGTTGTGTTATATTACTTCCACATAGTTAACAAGGGGTTTGAAGGGCACCCATAACCCCACTTTACGGGGCCCGGGGCAACGCCCCAGAAAATTTTGGTTTTGGACCCTATGTTAGGTTGGGCGGACCCACCTACGGTTTTGTGCATTATTTTCGCACATTTTTTTTGGATGCTGTGGTTTTTGGTCCATGGTATTGGACGTGATGGTTTTTCAGTCCATGGTATTGGACGCAATAGTTTTAGGTCCATGGTATTGGATGCTTCGGCATGTATAAATATGTATTGTAACATTTAAAGAAACATAATGAAAAATCAAAGTGTAGGAGCTTTCGCGCTCCCACTAGATCCCCCCATCTGCAGTCAAATTCACCCAATCCTGGTCTCACACTGTTATCTTGTAAATAAAATCAAGATCATTGTCGCTGTCATCATCGCGCACTGGTTCAGTGTAGCACGCTCCTTCGGTTGGGTCTAGTGGGACTGCTACGCGTAGTGAGTTTTTCTCAAAGATCATTTTTTTCTTCTTCAGGTTGATGACTTTGTTCATATCGGTGGCCCAGTCTATTCCTAAAAGAGCAGGATAGGGATTGATGTCATCGACAATCTCTATTACTTCAAAATCCGCCTACGTGCTTGCACCTTCAATATCAACTGTTACCCCTTGCAACCTCCCCATGGGAAAAATCTTCTGTTCGTTCACCATTCATAATTGAATAGGGGACCATTTTAACATGGGCCTACCCATACGTTCCCATGTTTGATTTGGTAATACATTCATGTCCAAACTTAGATCTAGGATTACCTGATCCATTTCATACTCACCAATATGTGTAGTCAATATCATTTCCCTTCCAGTGCGCAATGCATGCTTCCATAATTTCAAGACTACATGTGGTTTCCTTGACCCCGCGCACCTAGTGATCAGTTCATGCAGTCCTTTAACTACCTTGCTATCACGCAGCAGTTTCACGCATGTCTCTAGAAAGGTAGTGAGCATTGAAGGATCCATTCCTGACTCTGGTTGATCTTTACTACCTGAAGTGGAGGCCTCTGTGAAGCTCTTCTTAGCTTCCATGAATGTCTCCTTTGTGCGTTCTAAGTCAAATTCGAGTTCCTTTGCAGGATTCTTGCGAACCCATGTACTTTCCTCAAGCTGCTTCCCCGTATCCTCTTCCATGGTCGTATCACTTCTGGGCATCATGTTTACATTCGGGTCCTCTTCGTGCGGCTCAGACCTCATCATTTGTATATTCTTGGTTCGCGGAGGCTGGAATACCCCTTTTTTTCACATCCTTGTGATCAATGTAGGATATTCTGTTGTTTCATGATCAAACTGAGCACAATATGAACATGATATTTTTGTTGGGTTGGTACAATCGCGGGCATAATGCCTTGGTCATCCGCAATTGTAACAAATTAATTGTCTGCAGCCCCTTCCTAGTCCCATTCCACCTCATCCTTGACCACACCCCTGAAATCCAACGTGCGCCATCCTCGCATCTGGGTCGAGGGCTTGTGTTTCAGTCTGCCTTATATAGGTAGGGGTCTGATCCATCATTAGCTCGTAATTGTGGTAAGTGCACTCATTATGGCCTATTGACCTGCAGAAATTACAAAACAATTGTTGGGATGTCTATGGATACTTCTACAACAAATGAGAATTATCTGTAATGTGTTTACTTCCTATCTGACAGATTGCACACCATAATGTGGGTGCCATGCTCAGACCTACCTGTGCCTCCGGTTTCAACGACATTGGCCCTCCTCCTGCCAAGTAGTTCGCAAACACTAGACAGTGATCCTTGTCATGGCCTTGGCCTTTGCATTTTATACACCATATTTCCTCGCATGCCTCTGGCCACAGTTCCCTATCCTGCTTCAAACTTTGCATTTCCAAACACAGATTCTGTATTTGCACATGGATTTGTTGAACTCCTAACCCAGGGTCTTGTATCAGGGTCTCATGTAATCTCATTTCCATTTCCAATGCTTCGGCCTGGGTGGAAAGTTTCTGTTGTGACAATGTCGTCCTCAAGTGCAGTGTCAGAGATGCTACAAACCATGCATGATGTTATCCATCTCTCAATTTCATATTGGCTTCATGGATTGTACTCTTCATCCATTGATCTAGATCCCAGGGAGTCTCACTCGGGAGCATCAGAATTTCTTTAAACCCAATGATTGATTGTGTTTATGACTTTGGCCTACTAAATTCTCTGTTCAGCGCGGTCTGGATCTCTGTTATCCCTACGTTTGGGTGGTCGTTAGAGTGCTTGATATACCATGTTAATGCGCGATCCTGCAACGCGCTCACCAATGTAGCCTTCTTAATATTGTTTTCCATGACACCTTGTGCTTCCCATACCACTCTTACCATGAACCAGAATTGGTCCAGATCTTCATTCCCTACTCCCCTTAATATTGGTAGCTTAATCACACTTTCCATGCTGAACTGTGGAGATGGTGGATGTGGAATGGGTGGAGATGGAGGTGAGGGAGGTGAAGCAGGTGGCGGTGTGGGTGGAGATGGTAGCCGCAGAATGCGCTGCCTTATCAAACTGACCGCACTTCTTAGAGAGACCTTAGTGAACTCTTCCTCGCTCTCTCATGAGGGTGAAATTAAGGGGATGTTTTCTAATTCTTCGCTACTTTTCTAGACCTTTCCACTCCCAGTAGTCCTAAACATTAATGTATTCGCATGACCCTTTTTTCACACAATAGCATCTTAATCCAAGTATTAGATTTAATATACTTACCTTGCGGTCCTTTGCAAAAGCTTCGTTCTACCTTGCTATAACTCACAGTCATGTCTATCTCAAACTCGGTGATAAATCCCCCTATTATCCAGTTGAGACAATGGTCCACAGCTCGCGTGATCTTATCTTTTGATGCTTCTAGTCTGCGCACTAATTCCGAAGTCCACACTATTGGGTTATCGAGCCTACACCTTCCCTAGCTGTCGGCTAACTTTGCGATCCAATCATACAGCTCAGAACGAAAGGATGCAAAGAAAATCTCTTGGATTTCCGTATACACATAGCGCTCCAACCACTTTTCCTTAGATACTTGCAGAATTTTGTTTTCCTGTGTTGTGAACTCGTTAATCTTCTTGTCCAACCACTCTTCAACTTCCTTTTTTGTTGGGTTCTAGTGGCACGACATCAGACATCGCTTATCCAAATCCTAGTGTTGGCAATGGAACCATTTGTTGTCTTATTGGGGCCTGACCCAGGTTCAGAAGTGAGTTAGCCAAAAAAATCCTGGTACTACTGGCCCTTTCGGCAACAATCCGTGGAGCACAGACTGAGGTCTCACTCGAAGTAGTATGGGAGGGTGCTTGAACCAGGTTTTCGCACCCTAAGAATGTCTGATATGAGGTAGTTGGTAAGTAGTCCACCCTTCACACTTACTGCGCTATGTGTACCAGCAGGCACCCCACGCCCTACGATACTGTCCTCGCGCAGTTCTAGCCACAACGTGACCCGTGTTATTTACCCAAGTCTTCCTTAATTAGACTCTGTTAGCTTATTAGTTAGATTATTTGAATATATAAGCAGTCATACAAGTATTTATCAATTGCGTAGTAAATAAACAGAGTAAATATAACATCAAAATACGGATTCAATAATAAATGCACAGAGTAAACTTCTCTTTATTAACTTTCAATCCCAGTTACAGACTGGACTCTACCCTGTGCACTCAGGTAAAGGGGTCTGCGCACTCAGCTGCAGACTCTACTAGGCCTTTGCGCACTCAGCTACAGAGCCTCTTCCTACTATTATGACCCAGTACACTTCAGGTCCAACTCGTAATCTTGAACCATGCCTTCGTTATTCTACCTCTCTTTACACTTAGAGCTTCCCTCTATTTATACAACCCCATGGTCCGCAGACCATGGGTAGGCCAACAAAACTTTACATTAAATTACAATATTTTAGGGTGGACATCCCTATGACTCGTCCTAGACTTCGTGTTGTGCACCTGCAATTTGTGGAGTCTTACAATATGATTGACCAAAACTTGGGCTTTGAGCCCCAAAACCATGCTGCAGGGGGTCCCATGCACAACAAGCTAGGAAATACTTCCTAGTTATTAGGAAGTAAATCCAGTTGGTAGTTAAGAGGATCATCCCAATAAGACCAGGAGCTCAGGGGCATCCCAACTATTCCATTGGAATAGGTATTCCTCTATTTATAGATTACTCATGTAAGTGATTGAAATGAAATGCTTAATTATTTAATTGTAGGAAATAAATTTTAATGGTAAATTATCATCGATTATATGTTTAGTTAGAAATAAGTTATTTCTCTTTTTATTGTATTTAAATTAGAGAAATTTAGTTTTGTTAGAGGACCCTAAGAAATTTAAAACATTATTAGAAACTGATTATATTAGGTTGACAATTGGTATGTAAGAATAATGAAAATATTATATGAAGTAAAAGATAAAAATTTATGTCCTAATGTTATGTTCTTACTAAAAACAATTCAAAAGAAAATCTACCAAGATTCCCTTTCATTTTTGGAATAACGACGGCCCATGTATATATTCAATTGTGCATTATTTTTATTTAATTTATGGTTTTATTAAAAATATCTATCCAAGTTTTCTTAACAATTATTAATAATATTAAGTAATACAATTGTGTTTGATAATGTGAGCTATGGTTCTTATTGGTTCACACTAAGTCGTGTGTGAATTAATTGAAGGTATTTACGATAGGCCTTGCAGATCTGTGCAGGGGTCTTATCGAATTTTTTTATTTTTTATTATTAAAGTAAAATAATGCTAAGGTTCCTCTCAAGTTGAGAGCTGCCGCTATAAGGTTATATGAGAATGTAATTGCCAAGCTAAAGAGCAATGAGGGGTGATCGAACGATATTAAGTGTAACATCGAAGTTAAACAAGGTTTCCCCCTCTCCCCTACCCTATTTGGCATTTACATCAACAAGCTCGAAGGCTATTTAGAGGAAGCAGGATGTGATGGCACGATCTTAGCTGGGATAGTTGTCATCCTTCTTCTCTATGCTAATGATATTGTTCTTTGCAGGTGCGGTCGATTTGATAAGCACTCAGGCTCTTAAGGATTCTGTCTAACCATGGTATGACGTTTACACTGACAAACAAAGTTATATTATCAAATCTTGAAAGGACATTCGCTAATTTTATGTAGAAAATAATAACTTGAGGAAGTGTATCCTTACAGTACCAGGAATTGATATTCCTCACAAGCTCATGGATACCATAGATGGAGAAAGATTCAGTGGAAAGCTTATTTGGTCTTGAAATATGTAAAACAAAACCCTCGTACGTGGGATAAAAGAAGTTCTTTGAAACTTTAGTCACTCCGTTATCTTTTGGCTGTGAGGTTTGGGGTTGCAGCTCTCCAGAGAATCATGGAGAAAGATTGAGCAAATCCAGAAGCGTTTTATAACTTATAACCTGAAAATTAAAAGTAATACACCCTATCCTATTCTCCTTATAGAAGCAGGTATTTCCGCTATTAAGAGCCTAGCTATGATTAGGTTTCTGTTGTACAAGCACAAACTCAATAACATATATGATCATAGACTTCCTAAGCTAGCTTTAAATTACAGCCAAAACCACCTAAGGCTCAATCGGGGGTGGCATAAAGACACAAGGGCCTGGTTAAACTATTGGGAGATCAAAGAGAATGATGCATTGCAAAACATAAATAACAATAAAGATATTGTTACTTCTAAGTTCAAAGAAAAAATGTGGTGTCAGAAAGATTTAGCGGCTAAAGAAAATTAAGTTATTATAAGAAGGTCATCAACCCCACCCTAGAAGATCAAAATTATCTCTCTATTTTAACTAGCTCAAAGAAGAAAATTAATATTGCAAAGATTAGAACAAATTTTCATGAGCTCCATAGTGAAACAGGTCATTGGGCAGTTCCTAAATGCCATGGATGGAAAGGTTCTGCCATATATGTGAGAAAAGGAACATCGAGGATGAAAACCACTTCCTCTTAGAGTGCCCTGTGTACAACCACACTAGATCTCAGTTTCAAAATCTTTGTTACAACACTGACCTTCCTAGCCTTTTACAATGTCAAAATTATAGTGAGCTTGGGAGGCTTCTCTCCAAGATTTTTGAGCATAGGAATAAAATCTTAAATCAAAATAAATAATTTGTTTATTTAGGTCCGATAGACCAATGTTTGGTCTCAGTGGACGTTAACCATCATCATCAATAATTATAATACACGTGTCATGTCATTAGAGTATAGATTGATATAATGAGAGTTGTACAAATTGTACACATGTTATTTTTACATGTTTTTTTCGAATTTATTTTTCTCAGAATATTGTTTTGTATGTTACAAAATAAAACTCATAAAAATTGTCTATTCAACACTTTACACCAATGAGAAAGTGAAATTTTTGAATTTAATTACAAATAATTTGTGTTTATGGTACATTAGATGAGATGGCGATTCGGTTACCAATGGATGCTCGATGTGCGGTGATTGTATTCGATCATGTATGGTCTTCCTAGAATTTGCAGATGGTGGTTATCGATTGCTCCACCCTTGGTGGTTTCACAATGTTGGAGTATCAAAATCAGGGGGTGGATTCGATGGATAGACATTTTCACAATTGGTGGGGAATATTTTCTCTAACTGGATGTTGGGTCAACCTTAGGTTTCTCCACCCGGAAGTCAGATCTATAAGAGGGAGTACAAGGAACTGGGTAGACCATTACAACTATTCGAAACTGGCAACAAAAGGCGAAGGAAGAATATCTCTGTTGAGCTGTTGAATTTGCGTGAGAAAATAATATGTCAATGACCGCCACAACCATATTAATATTAAACCTTGAATTTCGCCATAATATTCCATATTGGTTTTTAAATGGAAGTGTTGTTAACCATTAAGGTTGAATTTGAAATAGTCAAAGCAGAGGAGTCTTTCCAGCAAGACCTCAGTTGTGGAGATCAAATCAGAACTAAAATGGAGCTAAAAACTCAAACTAATTTACACATAACACAACAGAGTAAAAATTTCGGAGCAACACAATAAAACTTTGGATTATAATTCTAATGTATGAAATAAATTCATATGGAGACTATGATTCCTTCACCAAGTAAAACAAGTTCTTATTATTGTGACCATGGGTTTCGGAAAATTCCGTAACAAATTTGTTTTCACATGCACACCAAAATTTTCTCCATGATTTTCTCCTCTTGACCTCTCAGACTTACACCCCCTCGACTAAACAATCTTCCTTCAAAACAACCTTTTAGCCAGTAAAAACACTTGTTCTTACACTAATAGAGTTTCACCCACTCTGATACCATGTGAAAGAGTTAGGTTAGATGAGTCTTTCCCTCAAGACCTCGACATCAAATGGCAACTAAAATGGAGCTAAAAACTGAAGTGACTAAAATGGAGCTAAAAGCTCAAACAAATTTATGTACAACAGAACAAAGTAAAAATTTGGGAGTAACACAATAAAAATTTGGATTATAATTCTAATGCATGAAATACACTCATATGGACATTGCGACTCCTTCACCAAGTAGAACAAGTTTTTATTGTGATTTATGCTTCACCATGAGTTGCAAAGTAACTCACTGTAAAACTCGTAACAAATTTGTTTTCATGCGCCCACCAAAATTTACTCCACAATTTTCTCCTCTTGACATATCATACTTACATCCCCTCGAATAAACTAAAAAATTCTCCACATGTATATTCAAATATACATTTCAACACATTAATTCATGACAAAATCAAATTATTAAGACACAATATGTGTGCTTCTACAAAATATATGATTTTGTGAAATTGCAGGTGTTATGGAGTGTAAGTACCACTTGCGGAATACATGTTTGACCATATGTCTTCACCAAACCTTCATTAAATACACATTCTTTCTTAATTACTTGATGTGAGCTGCGGAATGGAGAATTTGAGAAAAACTGCATTTAATCTATCCTTCACCGCCAAACAAAATTCACAACCTACAAACAAAATCTACTTGACAAGTATCGTTGTTGTGAGTGTATTTATCCGTTTGGTTGGGATTAATTTTCCAACAAAATTCATTGATTCATCAATCCATTAGGTTTTGAATTTCTCATTTCGTTGTGAATTTTGATAGATATTTTTGTTTTCATTGAGTTGCAAAGTATCGGAGGAGGAGTTGGAGATTGCTTTTTTATTTTCGCACAATTGTTTCAGGTTTAGGAAAATCATGTCGGTTTTCCTCTCATTCTATGCGTGCAGGTTGAGAAAAAGGCATTACTAATTCCAGCTATGAAAGGATAATCTATTTGTGTTGATATTAATGTTGTTTGGAATTTTATGATTTTGTTGGCAATCCCAATGGTATATTTATATGCATCGAATTTAATTAGCTTGCTGGCAGTATTTTTCATCGTGGAAGCAATAATGATGGACAAATACCCGCAATCAGTGTCCATCTCTAAGGCCACAATATTGAGACCAATTTTCTTCACTTCAACAACCAGAATAGAGCCCAAGTCAGTCCTTAAATGTTTTCTTAATGTACTACCCTCAACGTAGATGTCATTGGCAGTCGACACAGACTCTGGATTTTGTGGATTTCTGTTATTTAACCTTTCCTAAACATTCTCCAACAAGGCTTGCTATCTACAACTATCACTTGAATCACCCTTAAAGTGATACAATGGCCATGATTTTTATTGGTGTAGTAAGACGAGATTATATATCAACTTATTGTAATATATAGATTTGAAGTCTGTGTTATATATTTATAGTTTTTTTTTTTTTCTAAGTAAGATTAAATCTATTAATGGAGAGATAATTCACAGTGAGGTCCCAGCCTTTGTGGGACTAGAACAGCCATATTACTAGTTTGAACTTCAAAACTAAAACAAGACTACCCCAAAAGGGGAAACCAGTCCGAAGACGAAAGAAAGAAAAATCCAATTGGCCGCACAAGGGCTACATCTCCAAAACTCAAAATTAATTGTCATGGTGAATCTCAAAATTAACTGTCAAAATTAACAGTAGTAAAAGACAAAATACTAAAAAGACCGAGCTGGAAATGTGACCTATCTGCATGCAAGTGTTAGGTGTCTTAAGATGGTGGCTTCTCCTCCACAATCAGACACCCATACTCACTTGAGTCAGTATCCTCTGCCTGCTTGCACCCCATATTGTCGCATGTCTCTCTGGCTTCATCCAGACCTCCTTTGGCAGCGCTAGTGGGCTTGCTACTCAAAGCTTTCGGTCTGCTGGTGGTCAGATGATCCTTTACCTCCTACTGTTTGTTGGTGCTCGACATCTTCTGCACATGGTTGGGGGGCAGATGAACCAGGTTCTTCGCTGGGCCGTGTTCTAGATCATTGTGCGTCCTAGCTTCCTCCCTAAAATCCACCGAAACAGTGGCTATAATGACAGGTTTGTCCATGGAGCAAAGGAAACAAAATTGAGCAGACTGGGTGGCAGCACTTAGAATGGGCATCTGGATGGCCCCTTTAGCATGAAAAGTCACACCAGGATGAGCTCGTCCTCCTTCGCTAGAGGTTGCCGAATGACTGCCATGGACGTGGAAGTGGATGGGCTGGGGGGCGGGGAGGGTGAAGGGGAAGTCGGTGCAAAGGGAAGTGATGAAGGGGGGTGAATGGCTCTTCCGTGGCTACCTCTGTGCCTGCTTTGCATGCGGTGACGATGTCGCGGCATATTGCTCTGAGTGGGGGTCTACAGCAAGGAGTGAGCTGAAATGGTCAAGTTACAGACTGGGAGATGGATGAGGGCAGCAGAGTTAACACTGTGAATGATAGGGGGATTCAAATTAGGGACAGAGGCAGGGTCTGAGGCATAAAAATGCAAGGTGAAGTAAATAGAGTGGGAGAAGTGAATACCATTTCTGAGGTTGACACAACTAAGAAGCCTGCAACGCTGCTTTGTTGTAGTTCGAGAGCCTAGCTCTGCTGCCTTAGGGTGGCAAGAGAAATTTAGAGGTAGAATGGAGGTCTGCCGAGGGCTTAGAGCCATGGTATTAAACTTACAGGGAAGGTCTCGATCCACGCAGCGGATTAATGGTGCCGGCTGATAGGCAGAGGCCTGCCTTAAATTCTCATAGGTGAGAGCGCGAAAGGTCATGTGGCTCGACCACTTGCTAGACTAACATTGTGTCCTCATTAAATCACCTTCAACCACCTGCATTCGAGGGTGCTACATCATTTTGCACCAGTGTAATACAATTCTGTTGATGGATGTCATCTTTTATAATGTCGAGCGAACCGGAGTATAGTATTCGATCACTGGCCACCCCTAAATTTGCCAAGAGGTCGGCCACTTTGTTGCCATCTCTCTCGATGTGTTTGAAGGTGATTGCTCTATTGGTGGCAAGCCATTGTTCAATATGTTGTAAACATGCTGCTAATCTCCAACTACAGGACAACTTCTATACTGGAGTTCCTTGTATAATTTGATTGGCCATATTGATGAGAATTTGAGAGTCTCCTTTAATTATTAAGGGAAAGAAGCCATGTTGCTGAGCTAGATGAAGACCTTGCCACAATCCTTCTAGTTCTGCGGAATTGTTCATGTCCCATCCTATTGTGCCTAGGAAAATCAACAAAGGTTTACCATTGTGATCCCTGAAAATTCCTCCATGTCCAACCTTGCTTGGATTATGTTTAGAAGCGCCATCGAAATTTAATTGGGTAATTCGTAGTGGCGAAGGGAGCCATTTACTGGAAGTTTGGTGAAGTGGGAAGGATCTATTGGGATGATTTTGAGTCTAGATGATCCTATGATTCCAATTCTGCTAAATGATCCACTCTTATGGAGAGGTGGGAAAATCATCATCACTCCAAGTTTGAAGTGCTAGTGTTTCCTGACGGTTAATGCAAAAATTGCTCCAGATGATCTCTATGGGAGTGGTTTGATTCTTGAAGATACATTGATTCCTTTCCTTCCATATAGTCCAGATGAGGAGGCCTGGAATGATTCTCCATAAGGAGTTTAACAGGTGGCTCTTGTACGGAGTTTTAGCCCAGTTGCGGATGGTTTTGGCAATGTATTCTTTGACTCTGCCATCTTTTTGACATCTGAAACTTGTTTTTTCCCAAAGTTTGTTTGCCAAGTAATAGGAGTCCATGAGATTCTATATGGTTTCCTCCTGTTGCTTACAGTTGGGGCACCTTGAGGGTCTGTGGAATTGTTTGCTTAGGTTGTCCCATGTGAGAATTCTTTTGTGACATAACAACCATAGGAATGTGAAAACCTTAGGCCATATTGTAGGAGACCAAAATTTTTCCCAGAGAGGGTCCTTGTTATTTTGAGTATCAATCAGAAGGTTGTATGCCTCTTGTGTGGTGAAAGTCCTACGTGGTTTGTATCCCCATCGTAAGATGTCCTTTTTTCCAGAGAACCTGATTTTCCTGTTGGTAAGTTTTGTTTCCAACTCCTTGTACATTAACTCTGTTCCTTGCCTAATTATGTGCTCTTATTTTTTCCATTGTCTATAACCTTGATCGAGGGTGGGAGTCCAGTACTGGTTAACTATTTTCCATTGATGAGAAACCCCATCCTCTATTTGGGGAAGTGTGATTATGTTGTTGAGCCTGGGTCTTTGCTGCCAAGAATCCATCCAGAAGCATGCATTGTTGTTGTTTCTTATTTCCCAGAAACTGTGCTGATGGATCATGTTTTTGTATTGTCTAGTTGCATTCTAGATAAGGGAGCCCTTTTCTGTTTCTGTGAGTCTGATCAAGTCATCTTTCGGTCTATTGTTAGCATATTTGGAATTCCATAGTATCGCCTAGGGCGTGTGCAGATTTGAAAGCCACTTCCACCACATTCTTGCTCCCATGATTGCATTACTATGTTGAGGGTCCCGAAGACCAATACCCCAAGGTATTTTGGGAGGCAAACTATTGCCCACTTGACCAGTGCCCATTTGCGATTATGTCCAGAAGATCCCCATAAAAAGCTCATTTGAATATATTTGATTTTTTTTAGCACCCATTTAGGTGTTTCCAGAACAGAGAAGAGATAAAGAGACATAGATTGCAGGACAACCTTGATTAGAATTAGCCGACTTGCCATGTTGAGGGCTCTAAAAGTCTAGGATATGAGGTGGGCTTCAAGTTTGTCTAGGATCGATTGCCAAGAGGTGTGCTTAAGAGCAGTGTCAGTTAAGGGGGCACCAAGGTATTTTGAGGGGAGAGAGGCGACAGAGAATCCTAGAATGCGGGCTATAGAGTTTTGTGTTACAGCGGGAGTATGAAAAAAGAAGATTTGGGATTTAACAGTGTTGATGCTAGCTCCTGAGGCAGCTGAGAAATCATCAAGAAGGGACTTGAATTTTCAAGCTTCTTGGACCGAAGGATGCCCAAATAGCATGTTATCGTCCACAAATTGCTGGTGGGTGATGGCATGGGAATTATGAATGGATATTCCTCTAAGATGATGCTAATGGAGAGTATGATTGATGATACGACCTAGCCCTTCAGCCATGAGAACAAAGAGAAAGGGGGAGAGGGGATCTCCTTGACAAATACCTCTAGAGGGTTGAAAGGGGGTTGAAGGAATTTCATTAACAATAATGGAAAAGAAAGTAGAGGAGATTAAGCTCATAACCCATCGAACCTGTTATCTCAAAATCAAGCCCTGGAAGGCTGCAAACCAGGAAGACTTCAAGTAACTGTTTCAAACCAATCTTTTGACTAAGGCTTAGCCTCCTTAGCCTGAGAGGGCTCTCTCAGAGGGTTATTGATTTTGACTAATAATAAGATGGCTAACTCTTGTGGAATAACATTAACAAATATGAAGGCTGGATAAACTTACATAAGTTCCATTGGGCCATGAGTCAATCATACTCAGTAAACAATGATACTGCCTACATAGAAGTCAGGCATTTGCATTTTGATGTTCAGAACACATCATAAAAACACAGTTCAAATTGCATACAGGAAATCAGAGCACAATCAGTGAATTCTGAGTGATTACACATCTATGCAACTGTAAAAGACATTAAGGAAAGAATAAATCACACATTCTGAACATGGAAATCCTTCATGAATCCTGAGAAGAAAAACAACCAACTTATATTACTGAACTCTGTTTATACATAAGCCAAAACAGTACTTCTGTTATAAAATTTCCAACCCTCATTACATTGTTGTTTTAGCTATATATAGAATCCTTATTCTAACTAATTCTAGCTTCCTCCTCCAGCATGAGGGGAATTTGATAACTCGATAACTATCTCTAATGACACCTATCAGCTATTTAACTAACTATTAAATACAATAAAGTGCTGACTGGAGTTTTAAAGAGTTCTAAATTAACTATGACTCTAACTCCATTTTCCATGCATAGTGGCTTCTCCTTGTTCTTTGACACCTGGTCCTTTTTCGATTTGGATGAGATGGATGTTTAATACTCCATATTGACCTTGAACGCTATAATTGAGGTTCAAGTTAAATATGTTAAATCTTTGTATATTATTTTAAATGCCGCCCCTGACATGGCAGAATAGAGGCTTGCAGAAATAACAATCATTCTATATATCTAAACCTTTACCGCTACCACAATGAATGCTTTATTCATCCCTTGCATCATTCTTCACTTGAAGACAGTTCTGGTCATAAAGATTACTGACATCATGTTCACCTTGCATCTGAAAAACGAAACGATTTCACGGGTTGCCTCACATAATCTGTGCAGAAAGATGAATTAAAGAATCTCTCGAGGCCCCACTCATTCTATTAGTGCATATGGAATAATTGCCGAGGGATAGTCTCAGTGAATTTCCATCAGTTATTTATGTCCTGTGTTAGTCAGGAGCTTCACAACTTTTCCAATTGCGACTGTTTTACCTTCATCCCGAAGTGTGAACTTTCCAAGTTGAGGAAAATCAGAGAACTTCTCAACACAGATAATGTCATTTACCTGAATGCGAGACAACACAACTGCTCCAGTCTTAACAAAAAGACATTTCTTTTTCATTGGATTTTTCGTCCTTGGATCCATCTGCTCTAACATCTCCATTATCTCACATTCGTCAACAACTGAATGAATATGCAGTACAACTTTATAACCAGCATTAAATATTTCTTTATGTTCCAGTAGTTCTAATATCTGTAACTGAGCCTCAAACTCCAGCACTGCTTGAATTGAATTTGAAATGGAAGACACAAAAAAGCCTGTAGAGATGTCATCTTCTTCAACACCAGATAATTTCACCCTAACATTTTCTCCAGGCCTTGCATACTTTATTTCATCCCTTTCACGATAAACAGCTACAAATTCCACGTGAACCTTATTTTGCATTATAGTTAAGTTGTCCAGTGTTATGAAACCTGATTTGATGATGTGTCATCCACTATTTTGAAAACAAAAGGGGAAAATGCATTCAAGCTGTCTGATGCATGCTTCAATTCTTTTATGATATGACAAAATGCCACGTCCTTAATACGCTATCCACCGTTTTCATATGTGTAAGCAAAAGTTCTTGCAAGCTGTCTTGATCTTGTTGAAAGCTGATGGCTTCAGATGATTCCTTGTAGACATACCCTTTTCAAAATTCCCGCTTGTAATTCAAAACCGGTTGACTGAGATTAGATTGTGTAGCTTCAGCAGTTTCGCAGCGTGCTACGAAACTGTTGTACATTAATTATCTTCAGCAGTTTCGTAGCGCGCTACGAAACTGCTGTGTGATTCCAAAAACACAGTTTCAACCCAAAATTTTGAAATTGTCTCGGTTGATCAAGTGGAAAATAAGGAGCCAGCGGGCAATCTGGAGAACATTTCCTCCTCTGGTACTTGCATGCAGCACAAGCCTAACCGATGCCACCTTTTCCTGTCATATTGGATGGATATGAAATGTATATATGCTCTGCAGACTCTTGAATCAAACTGTGATATTCTTTTGCGAGGACTGAAAAGAAAACGCTACCGCATAATGAATATATATCGACACAGTCTCTCTCCCAAATCTATACTTTCCACTTTTCTTCTTTACCCGACCATGCAATTGTCAGAGACTGTCCTATTAATTATACCTCCTGCATTTCTTTTTCTATGCTGTGACTCAAAATTTTTAGCAAATCCGAAGCAGTGCCAAATTAGTTGGGCGCTTAGAATTTTGGAAGGTGGGGGCAGTGATCTGCCGCACTCTTGAGCTGCTCATGATCTGCGACAGACTCCATTAAACACTGACTTTCTTTCAGCGAAGACTCTGCACTAGATTCATAGGCTTCCTTGGAGTCTCTTAAATCCTGTCTTGGTTCGTATTCAAGCAACAAATTGTTACTTGGCCTCAGATTAGACTGGCGATAAATACATTGGCCATCATAACCCACGTAAGGGGAGTGCCTGTAAGAAGGGTCTATCCATGAGGTAGGCACAACTCCAGTGCCATTTCCCAGGGGGTGAAGTTGCTGTTGTTGGTGTTGCTGTGCAGGCAGATTATTGATATATGGGTCAACCTTATTCTCAAACTGCTGGTCTAAAAACATTATTTGGCTCCACACCAGTTCCAGCTCTTCTTTCAATCACTCCACCTGGGTTTGAAGCATCACAATAATTCCAAAACAGCCATGAACATGATCTTTCTCCCTTGCATTGGCCTGGTACACCATAGATTTCATTGCATCGCTTTTTTGCCTGTCGTCAGGAAGCTGCTTCAGAATCCTCAAAATGTTTCTCACTCCAAAAAGCTTGTGAGCATTCAGCTGTTTTGGGCCTCTTGCTATTTAAACATTCTTTCAACTGCTCCAAGGCCTCTCAAAACTGAATGGAAATGTATAATTCTTCAAGAAAGATTATACCAAGGAAGACCATCAAAATCTTAAACAAAACCTTACTTGATGTGTGACTGCCTTAAGGAAATTCTTTCTGCTGACTTAGCTATATCTTCAAATGATCCAATATGACAAGGAGGTGAATTTTCAAGGTGTCTTAGTGCTGCAGCTGCTGTAGAAACACGAGCATCTACCCCCAGTACACACAAGAACAACGACTTCTCCTTTGTAGAACAACTTAATACTTTGGAATGGATCATTGAAATATAGGATTAGCCTTGCGCAAGCAACTGGATTTAGTTTCATTTAAATAATCCATGACATTCCTTAGAATAGTGAACAGAGTTTTAATAACAGGGGCAATTTCAACAGGTGGCATCTGAGACTTGATCTTTTGAAGGCGCATAGAAGTAGCAGCTGTGGACTCTTGAAATCTTCTCTAATCTCCATCTTCGTGTTCTAAGTTCAAACTGCATGGATTCAAAATCACTTGCAATAGGCTTGTTCAGTCTAGAACCCGGAATATTGTGTTGCCATTCTATAATAGGATTTCCATAATTAGGATTTGATCCAACAGAACTGGAACCAATTACTGCAAAACACCCTGCTCAACGAATTTCTTGTGAAGAGATTTTGACCCCTGTATGGACCAGAGAAACCAGGAAAAGACTCCTCTGAAAATAAATCATAGACATGCTTGTCCCAGCTAAAGTAATAAGGTTGAGAGCAATAACTAAATTCTTATTACAGTACCAAAGAGTGTACTAGTTCTTCTAGTCCTCCACATCATATAACAGAGTGTCCTTTAGAGGCACATATCCTGTATCCCTAGACAACTTCTCTAACATTTCATAGATATCCTTTGTTTGAGAGTGCGTTCAGTCTCCTATGACAAAAGTATGCACTTTGTTTTTAATCTCAATCCAGCTCTGATAGAGAAGAAACACAGGACTTCCATCCACAAGAACCTTTGAGAAATTTTTTAAAAAAAATGAATGTTCAGGATTTAAAACATTTTTTCTTCAGTGATAACAGAACCCAGGCAGGTGTGAAACCAAAGGCTGTCAGCATTTTTTGAATGTACATCCAACTCAATTTATCAAAAGATTTTGAGAGGTCGATTTTAAGAAGCATACCTACTTTTTTGTGGTGCTTGAGGGAGTGGATGATCTCATGGGTGAGGATGATGCCGTCTATGATTTTCCTTCCTTCCACATAGCCCGATTGTTCTAATAAGATGAACAGGGGAAGTAACGAATTCAATCGAGAAGCAATAACTTTAGATATGATTTTGTAGATGACGTTGCAAAGGGCTATAGGTCTGAATTTGTTCGGAGTATTAGAATGTTCCTCTTTGGGGATGAGAGTAATGAATGTTGTATTTAATGAGGGGAGCATCCAGTGGAGGGTTCTTGATTCTTCCACTACCTGCTAGACTTCATCTTTGATAACATCCCAGAATCTATGAAATAAGTTGGAGGTAAAATCATCTGGACCAAGTGTTTTTCCTTCCTTGAGTTGTTGCATGGCTGATTCAACTTCCTGTAATGAATCCAGACGAAGGAGAAATTGATTGTGTTCATCTCTTATCACTTTTGGGATGTGTGGGAGAATCTTTTCAATTGCCGGCTGTCTGTTGATATGAGGTTCTTGATGGATTGTTTTGAAGTGCTTGAGGAGTTCTTTTTCAATATCCCCATGATCTCCCAATTGATCTCCCTGCTGATTTTGAATTTGGGTGATGTTGTTATGCATTTTCCTTTGTATGGCGGTGCGATGAAAGAATTTTGTATTCCTCTTGCCCTCCTTTAACCACCTTATTCAGGATTTTTGTTTCCAAAGGATTTCCTCTTGCTTTTCTCTTTCTGTAAGTTATGTCTGAAGATTCTTTTCCTGTTCTAAGATATCTTCAGTCCTTCCGTCAGTTATGATGGATTACCTGATTTTCTCCATTTCCTGAGCTAAGGCTCTTTGAGCATTGAAAATGTTCCCAAAGGTGGCGTGGTTCCACTACTTGATGTGCGCTTTGAGGAATTTAAGATTTTGCTGGAATTGAAACATTTTGGAGCCTACTGGGGGATGGAAAATTTTCCACGCAGTCTGAAATAGATCGTTGAAATTTGGATGTGTCAACTATAATGATTCAAAGCGGACGGGTCTTCGAGTGGAATTTCCGAGTCTTTGCCATTGAAGTGTAATGGGCCAATGGTCTGATCCTGAAAGTGGAAAAATTGAGGCTGAAAGGTTTCCTCCCAGGTGGATAGCATTATCGGAAATCAAGAATCTATCTAGCCGAGAAGCAATTTGTTGGGGACCGAACCATTTGTTATTCCAAGTATAGATTCCATTGTTGAAAGGCACGTCAATTAGCCAGTTGCTTTTAATGAACTCCTTGAAGTGATCACTTTCATTATCCAGTCTGCTTGTGCCTCCTCTTTTTTCCTCTAATTTGGTGATCATATTGAAGTCTCCCCCCATTATCTAGAGTGGATGAGTCTTGGTGGAGTTGAGCAATGTGAGGGTGTCCGGAATTGTTGACATGTTCATAGCTTCCTATGGAAAATAAACATTGGTGAGGTGACCATGCACATTGGTCCCTATGATATGGAAGGTAGCTTGTATGAAGTGATGGGTTGCATGGAAGTCCATGAGTGCAGTGGTTTGAGGATTCCATGCTATTGCAATTCCTCCAGAGGCTCCTATAGTAGCCACTGCTATTGTGTGGCTACCTGGCCATGCTTTTGAGAGAATGTTGCCGAGAAAAGTACTGTTACATTTCATTTCTTGCATGAATAAAATATGAGGTTTCTCCTGTTGTATCATGTTTCTGATCATTCTGTATTTCCCAAGGCTGTTTAACCCTCTTAAATTCCAGGATGTGAGCTTCATGGTTCATGATTGGGGAGCGGCCTTTGGTACCTTGTTAATTTAGAATATCTACGAGATTCCACCAAAATTTCCTCGATGACGATGGTTCTTTGTAGATCTGTCTTTCTCCCCCTTTTCTTGGTATCCTTGGGTAGGTTCTTTCCATCCCACTGACTTCTTGGTTGAATTCCTAAAGATCATTGCTGATGTGCTCTAGATAGGATGACCTCTATACTTTCTATTTGTCTTGCAGGGATTTTATCAAATTCTTTATTCTTGCATGCTTGCTCAAGGCCAAATATGTCCAGATCTTCTAAGTTGATACTTTCAAGCTCTTCATCCATCTGCTTGGGTTCACTGCTCTCTGCTAGGATGTCAACTGCATGCTTGGGATCAATCAGAAAGGTATCGATGTCCATATCGTTAGGTTTCCAACCTGAATCTTTAATGGAAGAGGAGATGGGGAGAACTTGGGTTCGCTCGGGGATTTGGGTAGGAATTGACTCAATATGAAGGGTGGTTGAGGGTGTTTTGGGAAGCTCATTAGAGTGCATGGTGGGTTCAGAGACCATTGAGGTAGTTTGAGCTAGGATATCGAAGCTGTTTCTAGTAGTGGGAATAGAGTTGCTGGCAAGGGGATTTTTGGGTTGTGAAGCAGGTTTTTTATGGTTCATTTTTCGAGAGTTCACTTTGTAAAGCCATCTGGATCAGGTTGTCCTGAGGAGGTATCAGAAGAGGGGTTTGCATTAAGCAGGCAGTCACGGAATAGATGTCCATGGGCGTGACGTTTCCTACACCTGAAGGGGACATGTTCATAATCAATGGTCTGAATCCATTCAAAATCATCATGAAATAGACTTACCGAGTTTGGAAGAGCGTTGTTCAGATGCATGTAGACACAGATGTGGGCGAAGGAGGTATACCTTCTGATTTTGTTTCTTCGCCAATTTTAATGAACTCTCTCAGGCTGTTTCCAATGTGTCTTACTGATTCTTCATCCCAATATTCCAATGGCAGGGAATATAACCGGATCCAGACTGGTGCTGAGCTCAGATCTTCTTTGTCTGGACTGAATCTTTCGATCCAATCACGTAGATACAGACCTGCAACATTGAAGAAATAAGGGCTGCTGTCGATGACCCTATTTCCGTCTTCGATATAGTTGAATATCGCTGTAAAAACCCCCTTTGGTCCCACTTGAAGATTGATGTGCGCTTTTGGTTTCCATTTGGCTTTAATCCATCCCTGTAAGGCTTTCTCTGTTAGCCAGAACCCAATAAATTTCCCAATGAGTGCATGATCTTTCATGAAATGGATTTGGGTGTTGATTCGTTGACTAGGTAGTTCAATCTTTGGTCGTTTTGTTGCTACAGGTTTGCAGGTTACAGAGGTTACTTTGGGCACCTCATCATCTCCTGCAATGTTATGCTGCTTGTCCTGGGGTGTAGCTTCTGTTTCCTATGGTCCATCATCTATATCATGATTGTTCTGATTTTCCTGCGTCTTTGAGGCTGAGGCCTTGTCAGATCTAATCTTGTCCTGTAGCACGGTGTTCACCATGGGGGGAGGCTCAGAGTCCTCCCCCGATAGGGTCGCCATTGAGGTTGTACTAATGATTGGCATGTGTAGTCGTTAGAGGTTTTAGATTTGATGATTCAGGGGCGTCGTGCTGAGAGCAGAGCTCTGTTGCAAAGACAGAGTAAAAAAGGTTGCCATGTTGAAAGCTCCACTGTGAGTTCAACAACCTGTTTCCTCATGTTATATATTTATAGTTAAATGAGAGGTCGGTTGTGATATTGGTTGATAAGGTGGCAACGTGGGGCGATGAAACTACTTTTAACATCTTTTGAAATTATATGGAGGATATGCCCTTAGAGCTTCAATAACGTTATGTATGGGTCTATTAATCAAATGTTTCCTTCCTTGTTGTATTAAGTATTCTACAAACTTCCCATCATTTAAAAAGTTTAAAGTGAATATATGCTAGGAAATGAAGGACAAAGCCTTTCTTTTTTCTAGTTCTATTATGTATTCAACGAACTTTAAAAGGTTTGAAGGGAATAAAGGGAATATATGTGAATTTCAAGGAAATGAAAGAACATGTTTAATTTTTATTGGTTTATATAATAAACACTGAATGAATTAGTAATTAAATATTTGTTTCTGCGTGGTAGGCTAAATTACGACTTAATTTATCTTGGTTTTTAGTATTAGAAATTGATTATACTTTGAATGACGAATCAATAGTTAAATATCTCTTTCATTTATCATGGAGTGTATAAGTACAAGCTATAGTCAAACAATTATATGATGTACTAGTATAAGTGAAGATATCAAATTGATAATATTAACAATTTTAAGTGTTATTAATGAAAGACTTTGTAAGTATTAAGAGTTTAATAAATTCAATGATTTCAAAAATTAAATTTAAAATAATAATTTTTGAAAACAAATATTATAGTAAAGAATAATGTATCTTTATAATTTTATAAAATAATTTAATTTATATGGATTATTTTTTCATGAAAAATAATCTCTCCCTTTTAACCCACCCAAGTCAATCACTACTCACAAAAATAATATTATAAAAAATTAATTAGGTATATATTATTGTATATTTTATTATAATTATTAATTAATTATTGGTTTAATATAATTTGATATTTATTATTATATTTAATAAATTTAATTTAATCATTTAATTTCAAATTTAAATAATCTTTTTCTTTATATCGATTTTTTTCACTATTAAATAACTTGTTTTATATATATATATAATTCACATTAAAAGATAAGTGTATGTTGTATTAATATAAACTAAAATATCCCATTTAAAAACAAAATATCGATAATATTACCACTTTTAAGTATTTTTTAACGAAAAACATTATAAGTATTAAAAATATAATGAGATTCATAATTTAAAAAAATGAATTTAAAATAAAAATTATGGGCTAAATTCATTTTACTTAAGAATAAGTTGTCTTTTATAAATTAGCTTAGAATTATATGTATTATATTTTCTTAAAAAAAACTATGGTTAACAAAATTCAATATTCAGATTGTTATAATAATAATATTATAAAAATAATTAATATTTCGTAAATTATTATTATTAAATTATTTTTATGAAAATATTTATAATAATTTTTATAATAACTATTTTACTATAATATATGCTAATACTATTTTTATTCTAAATAATGTGATAAATACAAGGGAATATTGATATTATAAATCCAAGAGATTGATAAAATTAAGAGATTCTTAAAATTCTAAATCTAAGGGATTAATATTAAACAGACTAAGCTTCAAGGGTTAGCTCATCTAGTCAAAAACAATGCCTCGCCATACGGGAGGTCACAGGGTCGATTCTACCGAAAGCCCTTGGGCTCAAGTCAGTACATAGGTCAATGACCAAGGGTAACCATGAACCACCGGAAAAAAAAAAAAGAGAGAGAGAAAAAAATATTAAACAGACTAAAACCCAAGAAAACAATATTAAACCAAAGACACTACTAAACCCAAGGGATTAATTTTATAAACCCGTGAGATTCTATAATATTTGTGCTAATGATTCTATATTTTTTTTGGATATAGATTAATAATTTTATTCATAAGAATAGATAGGTATCGAGACAAGATGAACGCTAAAAAGGTTATATTGGATCTTTAAGTTGCACAAGAATTTTTTTATGAGAAAATATTTGAGGTTTAGAGAGAAATTGTCTTTCTTATTGGTAAATCATTAAAAATTTTGAGATTCTCAATGTCCTTGTATAACGTTAAACCAATGTATAATGTTCTTGTATAAGTGTTCTTAGGTTTATAATCATGGTCAATCATGGTTAAACATGGTCCAATTTCAAATTGTGACCAAGATTGTCTCAATATGAAGATCAACCATGGTCAACCATTGTTAACGATCGTCAACCATGGTTAGCATTTTCAATCATCATCAACCATGGTCTAATGTCACATTGTGATAAAGATGGTCTAAATATGAAAATTAGTCATGGTAAACTATGGTAAACCATGGTCCTATGTCACATTGTGACAAATATTATCTCAATATGAAAATAAACCATTTTCAATCATGGCCAACCATGATCCAATGCCACGTTGTCACAAATATTGTCTCGATATGAAAATCAATAATGGTCAACCATGATCCAATGTTGCATTATGACAAAGATTATCTCTATATGAAAATCAACCATGGTCAACTATGCTTAACCATCTTTATTTAAGGTTTATATATCTTTGTTTTATAATATTAATACCTTGGGTTTAATATTACTCCCTTGGGTTCAAAATCCCTTTGTGTTTTAATATTAATTCAATGATTTATTAGTAGTTAGTTTTATAATATCAATCCCGTGGGTTTATTAATCTAAGGGTTCATATTCCTAGGGAATATTATTATTCATAGGGTTTATAATATTAATCCTAGGGTTTAATATAAATCCATTAGGTTTATAATCATGGCCAATCATGGTCAATTGTGGTTCAACGTCACATTATGACAAATATTGTCTCGATATGAAATCAATCATGGTTAAACATGACTGAATGTTGTATTGTGGCAAATATTGTCTCAATATGAAAATCAACCATGTTTTTAGGGTTTGTATACATGAAGTTTTTAATATTAATCCCTTGGGTTCAATATTGTTCCCTTGGATTTATAAATCGAGGGGTTCATATTCCTAGGGTATAATATTATTCATAGGGTTTATAATAATAATCCTAGGTTCTAATATAAATCCCTTGGGTTTAAAATCATGGACAACCATGGTCCAATGTCACATTGTGACAAGTACTATGTCAATATGAAAATCAACCATGGTTAATAATGATCAAACATGGTCCAATGTTGCATTGTGACAAAGATTGTCTCAATTTGAAAATCAAACGTGGTCAACAATGATTATTTGAGGGTTTATAATAAGTATCTTAGTGTTTACATACCTTGGCTTTATAATATTAATCCCTTGGGTTTACTATTATTCCCTTGGGTTTATAATCCCTTGGGATTTTAGAGTTAATCCCTTTGGTTTATAATATCAATGACTTTGGTTTATTGATCTAAGAATTCATATGCATAGAGTATAATATTATTCATAGGGGTTATATTATTAATTCATCAAATTAATATAAATCCCTTGGTTTTATAATCATGGTTAACCATTGTGCCATGGCCCAACGTCACACTATGACAAATATTTTCTCAATATGAAAATCTACCATGGTCCAATGCCGCATTGTGACAAATATTGTCTCGACATGAAAATCAATCATGGTAAAACGTCACATTGTGACAAATATTGTCTCAATATCAAAATCAACCATGGTCAACCATGTTTTTTTAGGGTTTTTAATATTTTTCTTAGTGTTTATATACCTTGGGTTGATAATATTAATCTATTAGTTTTGATATTATTCCCTTAGGTTTATAATACCTTAGGGTTTTAGAATCCCTTGGATTTATTATTCCCTAACATTTATAATATCTATCACTTAGTTTGATTAATCTAAGGGTTCATATTCCCGGGGTATAATATTATTTATAGGGTTTATAATATTAATCCTAGGGTTTAGTATAAATCCCTTGGGTTTATAATCATGGTCAACCATGGTCCAACGTCACATTTTGACAAAGATTGTTTCAATGTGAAAATCAACCATGGTCAACTATTGTCAACCATGGTCATTCATGGTCAACCATGGTCCAATGTCAAATTGTGAAAAAGATTGTCTCAATATGAAATTATCATGATCAACCATTGTTCAATGCCACATTGTGACAAAGATTGTCTCCATATGGAAATCAACCATGGTCAACCATGGTCCCATGTCACATTCTGACAAAGATTGTCGTAATATGAAAATTGACTATGGTTAATCATGGTTAACCATGGCCCATTCCTACTTTGTGACAAAGATTTTCTCGATATGAAAATAAATCATGAGGAGCCATGGTGAACCACGGTCTAACATCACATTGTGACAAAGATTGTCTCAATATGAAAATCAACCACAATCAACCATGGTCAACCTTTTTTATTTTAGAGTTTATGATATTTATCTTAGGGTTTATATACCATGGGTTTCTAATATTAATCCATTGGGTTTGATATCACTCCCTTGGGTTTATAATCCCTTTGGGTATTAGTATTAATCCATTACGGTTCTAATATTGCCTTGGTTTATAATGTCAATCCCTTGGGTTTCTCGTCAACCATGGTCTATTGTTGCAATGCGAGAAAGATTGTCTCAATATGAAAACCTATGATGGTAAACCATAGTCACATTGTGACAAATATTATCTCATGGTCCAACATTACATTGTGACAACCATGGTCAACAATGGTAGAATGTCGCATTGTTAGAAAGATTGTGTCAATATGAAAATAAACCATGGTAAACCATAGTCAACTATGTTTATTTTAGGGTTTATATTATGCATATTAGGGTTTATATACCTCAAGATTATAATATGAATCATTGGGTTTAATATAAATCCCTTGGTTTTCTAATCATGGTCAGTCATGGTCTAATGATCCGGATTTAAACAGGAACGCAATAAAATACAGAGATAACCATATACACAAAGATGCATCGGAAATAATGCTTCATTTCATTAATGGAAAATACCGAAATATGCTTACAACCAGAATTGGAAATAAACCAGCTAGGGCGATGGTAGCTTATCTCTGAGAAGATATGTGCGGCTACATGCCTCTGAACTGTTCAGAACTGTGTTACAATGAGGCTCGAAGGCCTATTTATTGTTGAGAAACAATGGAAAACCCTTCACATTCCAAAACCTACCCCTAGAAAATGAAACGCCAAATTGTGGGCCCCGTTTTGGGTAAATTGGTACATCAATTTTCCGGGGTCATAACTTTGGCATATGATCTCCGTTTGACGCGTACGATAGCTCGTTAGAAAGATCTATCCGAGAACTACCATTGTTGGAACGGGCAACATCGGTCCATTCCACCATGTTGCCCTCGGATTCCCCAAAAAATGTCGTTTAGGGCCTCAAAACGGCTCCGGAAGTTCAGGACCCGAAAAACTGCTAAAA
>APFE031382845.1:0-13599 GCA_000404065.3 Pinus taeda
ACTAATTTCTAGGAATTATAGTAATTAAATATATCTAGAATATTTTGGTTTGACTCGGGTCATTAGGTCAAAATTAGCCGTTGGAAATATAGCCGTTGGAGTCTCTGCACATACTATCTAACAAGCTATGCTGGATTGGTTCTGCAACTTGTCCTGACGATGAAACACACTGGTTGGTTCGAAACGCGTCGACAAAAGAGTATCTATGTGATTTCGCCGAAAATTTCTCTAAACAATGTTATGGATCACAAAAGCCTAAATTCCTAAATTATCACTTTACTAAGTGAAGAGGGTTTCCCAACCGGTGGCAAACTTCCCATCGTCATTGGTCTCTTTTCCATTTCACATTTTGCAAGTTGTACGTGTGTCTCGTTATCATTGCAATTTTTTTGTCATTAAATGTCTTTTTTATGCATACTTTTTTATTTTGAATGTTGATTTTTATTATTTTCAATTTTTTTGTGCCTTAGGTCCAATCATTACATTGAAGAGTCAAGACTAAAAATGTCGAGAAATTTGGACCCTACATGGGAGTATGGTGAACTCGAGAAGGAGGCTCAATAGAAAAGAATTGGATTGCATGTTGTGTGGGAAGCATATGATAGGGGAAATCTCCTAATTGAAAATCCACTTTGCACAAATTTTGGGACATGATATAGGAGTTTGCTTAAATGCAAGTCCAAAAATCATTCATGTCACCATCAAAGCACTTTGCAATAAATATGCAACCAAAGATAGTAAGGCATTAAAACCTTTCCCATCACCTTATCTCTTATCATTATTCTTTCCTTCCTTGTAAAATTTGCAGGAGCGGCAAGCAGAGTAATATACACAGCAGTGTGCAGAACGTAATGGGAAAAAAGGGAAAAGCTTTGACTGCAGAAGACAAAGAAATGACGCCCTTATACACAGACACCACCTGTAACAAAGATGTCGACATAACTACTTGGGAAGGCATGTACAGTGTACTCAAAGAAGAGAATCCCAGGGTTATGGAGGTTAAAGCAATAGTAGACTCACGCGGATCATCTGAGGTGTCAATTACTGAACTTGCATGTTCATTCTTGCACCAGATAGCGGCAAGACCGAAGATTCTTCCATACACAGACATGGTCAAGTGGGTACTAGACAGTGTTGATATAACAGACAGACAATTCAAGACTCGAGGCCAAGACCTCATTGGGCCATTCACTGCACAAAATTTAAGGCTTATGTATCATCTACTAGAGCCACAGGCAACCTACAACAAGCAGTTCGTGGAGAAATTTACCAAGGAAAATGAAGATTTGGCAGAGTGTACCAAGAACTGGTTGGCAAGGGAAGAACCATTGAAAAAGGACAAACACGGTATGTACAGTACTCGCTCCCTCTCCTCCCCATATTGCTTTGCTGCTGCTATGCTATGTAGACTATATGGAAAACCCAATGTCAACAAGTTTTCATCTAAGTGGCTACCCTTATTAAATGCAGCCACTAATGCCACTATTATGGATTGGGCTCAGATATTGTCTGATAATTTAGCTTCTGATATTTGGAACTACCGGTCCAAAAGAACTACCACTCAGAGGATTTATCCTCCTTTCTATTTAGCTGCTTATATTATGGACGCAATCTGTTATGTTTCCAAAATTCCTTTAATGGGTTGAAAATGGACTACTCAGAATCCCTTGCCTATTCACATGTATCATAAGGAATTGTGGGATTCCAAATTTATCCCGTATTTTTACAGAATTTGTGATGGAGTCATGTTACCTCTGCACAGAATGTTGTATAATAAGGATGCCCTAAGATTTTCCCCCAAAGCGGAAGTTGATATTCTCCCTGTCGCAAGATGGTTTGGAAAAGAGCTTTTCACCTATGTCAGAGTATTCGGAAGCATTGCTTCCCATCATGTCTTACCCTTATATGTCCCTGATAAGTTATTGGCGCGAGTGATTGCCTACTAGACCTGTGGGGTGGGAGGTATGAGCAAAGAGCTGAAGGACAAGAAGAAGGCCATTTGGCCGCAATTTCCTATGGCCTGTGGGGCCTTTTCACTGTTTGATTTAGGTCATGCATTCAAAGAAGTAGACAATATGTTGTGTCTATTATTGTTCAGTTTCTAACTTTCTAGGGAGACAATTTGACCCCTATGATGTCATTAAGAATTTCACTACTGCTGTCAAGATAAAAGTATTTTCCAAAGAAGATGATCTTTTTTATGATACCTTCCAACAGAAAAGCACATTTAAAGAAATCTTGCATATGGCTCAAATTCAGTTTCCCCCAAAAGAATTCCAAGAATTCAAATTGTACAGAGAAAGGAGATTAGCAAATATCCCCTTGGATAAGTTACGCTTGCAACCAATAAGGGAGCCTACTCCCAGTATTAGTTTAAGTGGAAGCTCAAGTACAGATAAGTCCAGATCTAAATCCGGGGAAGAATCACCAGAACGCTCTAAACGGTCAGAGAGTGACCATAATAAAAGTGAATGGTCAATAAGAGATACTGCCCAGTCTAAAGAGCGCCAAGAACTACAGGCCTTGACTACACCATAGGTACAGGTTCCCCCTCCCATCATCCAGCCACCAAAGCCAGTGAGAACTGAGCTGGATAAGGAGTGGCAAACATTCAATGAATTGATTAATACTGAGCAGCTGAACACAAAGACACCCGAGACTACAGTACAGACAGTGACAGATATGATCATGGAAACAGTGAGCAATGCTCCAGAGGTAGAGCATATTCCCATTACCCCATCATCTAAAATCATGCTCGAAATAGAGGAGATTCCTCCTCTAGATGTATTCTATAACCCGCAACATAAGGTAGTGGTAAGAAAGCAAAGAAAGAAGAGAAAACTCAATAGTGTGCTCTCACCTGAGGTAGAGCAGCTAGACGTCCTTTAGCGAGACCCTGCCACTGACCCTACTGAAAATCTATCTAAGTTATCTCAGATCGCAGGAGCCTATGCTTCTGCTACAATTGATAAAGCGTCTAAGGTACAGCAATTACTTAAAGATAGAGAGGAACAAATTCAAGTTTTGCAGCAATAACTACAACAAGCCAATGCTAACCGAGAAGCAGAAGAGAGGTTGGAAAAGTTACAGCAATATTTTCAACAGATGCAGCTGGGATACCGGAACAATTTGGCCGCAAAAGAAAATCAGTTGCAAGTTATGCTAGAGATGCATAGAGATGATCCCAAGCTTACAGAGTTTGTCTCGGAAGCCCTTGCCTTAAATGACCAACTCTTGCAACATCAAGAAGCATTATGCCAAAGAATATCGCAATGGAGTTCCCATTGCGAGATAAGCGATAAAATTACCAATCAAGTTGTGGACTTGCGACATGATTATGATTCAATTGACAAGAGAATTTCTAATTATTTGGCTTGGCAGGAATCGGAAGAAAGCAGGTTCACTCAGAATCAATGAAGCCCACAAAGAAATGATTTTCAATAAGTGGGATACACAGATTAGGAAGGCGGAACTGGCAGCAGAAGAAGCCGGTACAGCGGCAAACAACGTCATTGATTGTGTCAAAGAAAACCTTCACAGAGCAAACCTCATATCAAAGACCGCTCCCGGATTCCTCCCAAAGTCATAGCAACTGCAGATGAGCTGGAGACAGAAAGCTGAGGAAAACACAGAGTCTATCAAGAAGTTAACCAAGTTAAACTGTGATACTTATTGACAGTACTTGCTTAAATCGCACAGTCAATGCATGACTCTCAAATGCCTCACGAACTCTGCCGAGAAGATAGCGCCAGCACTTGCCAATTCTGTTTTCGCAGGGCAACTAAAATCGAAGGTCGGCCAGCCGACCCTCTCAAACCGATGTTGAATGCTTGTGACCAGAGAGAACAGATACATAGGTAGTTAATTTCTAGATTCAGTTTTAGTTTTAATTTTGATTTATTTTTGTTTTAGATGAGGATAGTCATTTAAACCTCCTCCTATATTTTTGTAATAAACTATTTTTAGTATTTAGGAAGTAGTATTTTAACCCCTCATGCATTTAGAGAAGGGTCCTAAAATTTGTCAAAAACATTTCCTCAGAACACGCACTTTTTCTCCCTTAGAGGAGGTTTTGATGAATGAATGGAACAAGATTTATTGATATCTGTGTTTAATATCTGCTACTGAAATGCACTTTTGTACTCTTAGTAGATATTGAATTAAGAAGAGATAAATCTATATCGCTGAAGCTCATAAGTAGAACTTGATATCAATGGTACTTTTATCTCTTAATGATTTCTGCGTATGTGTCAAAGTAATGTTTTATGCTCAGTTATTTATATATGAAAGCTTGAATGTTTGAATTATTATTTGGCACTTTTGTTTGGTAATGACTATTTTGTTTATGCTCAATATATGAATGACTTATTATGCGATATGCTTCTCACAATTGTTTCGACTAACTTTTTATACGAAACAATTTGTTTTTATCGAATTATCTTCTTGTAGCGATTGAATGATCTTTATTACCAATTGTTGTTCGAAATTATTTTAGATCGCATAAGTGAAAATTTGAATCCCAGGTTAGTTTTAGACTTAAATATTTCTGCTCATTAGAATACAATTGCATTTTTAGATTAGACTTAGATTAAAAGCATTTTACTTAAAAATCTTTAGAAAACAAAAATATCAATTTTTTTCAACACACACAAATTGGGAAACTGGTCCCATTATCCCCAGTCAGACCCACCATCCCAAACGGAAAAGGAGCTGCTTTCAAGGTCCGGACCGGGTGGGTATCCCCCTTGTTGTAGACCCAATTTTTGGGGCTTCAACAAGCCATTAAAGGACCAACACGAAAAGTATAAGAGAGGCTTAAGGGTCAGTTGGAGAATACACCCGAGTGATCAGTCATTCGATTTACTATAGTGGGGTTGCTAAGTAAAGTCGAATCAGTGATCAACAGCGAGGGGCAGTGAGTACTAGACAGAGAGGCAGAGATAGTGCCCAGAGACCAATGGAGAGGCAGAGAGGCAGACGCAAAAGCCAGAGCAGGTGACGGAGAGCCCATCAGAGATAGTGCAGAGGCCAGAGGGCCTGCGTCATCCACACAGAGGGTAGCAAGAGTGATGCAGAGGGTCCCAGAGGCTGCGCAGTGCCTCAAAGAGCTGACGCAGGGCTTCAGTGTTGCTAGAGAGGGTTTCGTGGGGCAGGTTTTCTGAATACCTGATTCTGAATAGAGAGGTATTAACACCAGTTGTTTTTCTCTGTCGGATGAGCCAGTTTGGCACCTAGTTGTACTCAAGGATATACTACATAATAATAAACCCTCAAAATTGTTGCACCGGTTTTCCCGCATTGGGTTTTTCCGCGGACAAGTTGTCCAAAAATAACAGTGTCACTTGTGTGTTTGTTTTCTTTCAATTGTTGATCTGTAGATGTTTGAGACTATATTGTGTTTATTTCGTTATTTCTATGTTTTAAATAACTTGTTCGTAATTAACAAGTAGAAGAAATAAACCAAAAGAATATAGATTAAATTTCTAGCGGATAGACTTAGAAATTTCAGCAATGATAAATTTTCCTTTTAGGAGAAGCGCAATCTTTGATATTAAGGGAATTGATAAGGCTCCTACTTCTCCTGAGTATGATTCTATGTTCAAATCACTTGAGCCTATAGATTATGATTTTGGGAAAGTGCAACCCGTTGAATACAATATTTCTTTCTCCCTTTTTCCTATTGGTCATCATCTTGAGTCTCATCAAGTGATTCCCTCACCCCTGGTCATATGATTTGAAGTAACTGTGAGCCCTTCCCCCCTCCCCACTATAGTGTCAAGGAGAAGCCATTCATCGATCATACTTTTCCTCCTTGGACACACCCTCTGGGTTTTGATCCCTCCATAGTCTCCCCTCTCCAGTGTAATCATCATGTACAACCTACTTGTGTTTCTCATCTTGTCAGCCTCCCTTTCCTACTAATCATAAACCAATCAAGGCCATAAGACATGACGTAAATAATAAGGACAATGGTGGAAGTAATATGCCAGAGGTTGCCATCCATCAAAAGTTTATGAGCTTGGTTGTTGACATCTCTATATTTTGGTTGCAAGAGAGGATCTCACAAATTAGATTACATTCTTTTCTTACCTCTTCTCACATAATCATCCATGTGTGGGCATCATATTTTCCCACCTCCCACCCACAACATCCTTCATGTGTTTAGGTTTGCATTCGCTTTGAGATTTGTTGTATAAGTAATCATATAGGCAGACATATTTATATTGACTTGATGATATGTTGGTTGCACTGGCTTTATGATTACACTTAGTATTAGCCTTACTACATGCATGTTAGGATAGGACGCATTGAATGATCATTTTCTCATTAGAACTAACATCATATGATATTTCTCAGAGTAGATAGATGCATATTTGCATATTTTATTTTTTGTTGATTTTATGGCCTAACATATAGCATGTGCGAACATGAGATGCCACGAAAGCATGTTGCCCCGTGTTTTTCCATCTATTATGTGTACAGATGACAGGTCTACAGTAACCAAGAGATTGTTGGAGTTCTTGTGACTCTCGTTCATGTAGCTTCGCCCACTTCTTCAAGAGATGATGTCTCAGTTGGAGCCATATGTTACCCACCATTTTGTGGGTGATATCTCTAGGAGAAAAAAAGTCTCCAAGGTGGTCCTCAGCTGGCAGCCCCTTTGCAACCACCAGCGAACTCATTGTGCCATTTCTCCGCCACCTGAGCCAGCCATGTGGTCCCTCGCTCATCTGCCATGATCTTATGTTTGAAGGTGGGCCTCCTAAACCTAAAGGTATGCTTTGTCATTTGGTAATTGAGTATTGTAGTTTACTTATCATGGACACTTCTGGGAATGGATTAATGGGGGGATTTGGTGGAAAGAATGGATTAGGTTTGTGCTCTTGTCCCCTAGACCCCTTTTGGATATTAACCTTGGATTCTAGTCCCATGGGATCTCTTTTACTGAACATTTCTCTTTATGGGTGGCATTTCATGGGAAACCCCAATTTTGATTGTGTGGTCCCTCTCCCTTATCTACTTATATTACCCTCTTTCCGTTCATTATTACCCATTCATCATTTCTCCCACCTAGGTCCACATAGGGTTAGCATGCCCCTTCCCCTTGCCCACACCTTGGGTCATGGCCTGGGATGAAACCCGGAGGTTGATGCAGCTAAAAAGAAAGATAAAATCATATATGACCACATTCAATAGGAAAACGTACCACAAAATGAAAAAGACGGCCAAGACAAACACATTTAGAACATGGGCAAAAGTCAATACATGAGCTCTACCCCATCATCATGGCCATCACCCAAGTTCCTACAGGTTCTATGAACCTCCTTCATAATATAGGAACTCATGATTGTCCCAACCCCTAGTGGGCAATGAACCGCCCCACTTTAAAAAAGGGTATTCACTGCTCTATCTTATACTTCATGCTCTCACCCCTTGAGCCCCGAGCAGTTAATCAAAGAAAATCATAAAAAGGGAAAAAGCATATAAAGAAGGGTGGAAACATCAAGGTCGGGACACCTCATGTACCATGATTGCTCCTTCCTATACATTATAAACCCAAGTGTGGGCTCCCCTATTATTAGCTACCCTTGTACCCCAACATGTGACCCAGGGCAGCTCCTTTTCATTCTCACTTCATTCACCCATCTGTCACATGCCACCACCTTTTGAAAGATGTACCTTGACTATATCATCCCCTTTAGAAGTAGAAAGTTAGAAACCACCTAATAAGATCATTGGTTAACCCCATTTGGAGTTAGGAGACATTGGCACATCCTGAAGCCCATTATGGAAGGGCAGGGTCATTATGAAGCCTTCACCTATGGTCCATGATTGGGTAAGCTTATTTACTCAATTTCTCTAATGACTTGTTGTAATGGAAGGCTAGGGGACACATTGGATCTTATGCAGGATTGCATATGGTCTCCATTTTGGGTTCGGTCTCCATATGCAGGGTCCTAATCCTTCAAAGGGCTACATTGGCACTTGTACTGTGTTCATTGAGAGCCATGGGCCTCTACAACAGCTAACAACACTCCATGGAACCTCGCAGCCATTCAGATATTGCTCGTGGTTCACTTATTGGAAGAGTAAGATGCACTTGATCCATCATGCCCAGCTGACCCCAGTTTTACACCATACACTTGGCAGATGATCCAGGCCTTGCACGATGATGTGGCACCACCTACACCATCATCATAGCCCTTGCAGGCGATCTACAAGCATCTACGATTTGTTTGGAGACCCATGAGGACACTTGTGTGCCCCCACATGTCATTTGGAGCACCATAGGTTATTACAAGGGGCCAACCCCTTGTCCACTACTTTTGAGGGTCCTATTCTTCATTGTGGACCCATGGACCTCATTAGGCCTCTTAGAGGGCCCTACGACATGCATAGATTATTACTTGACCTCTTGAGAGGCTTACTTTTTCATTTATGAGCTAGTTTGATGCGCTTGTCACCAAAAGTTGAATTATTATAACATTATTTTATTTTTGGGGCTTATGTAGGCCAAGGAGGCTAATTCAAACTCCTAAGTTGTGTATAAATACAAGTGAGCTGAGCTCATTTGTTCATCATCACTTTGGATTGGATCTTTTCTCTCTCTTGAGAATTTCACACTTTTTCTAGAGGATGAATTGGAGCTTTATGGATGTATTTTGATGTGTGGATATTGATCTATCTTCTCTTGGAGCTTCTCTCTCATCAATTGTGAATGGTTGGATATATTTTGTTACATGTAAGTACATGTTTTTAATGTTATTCTTGTTTACTTTGTCATATACATTGGACTGGGATTTTCATTGTTCTAGAGCTAATTGTTGCATGCATTCACTGCTTAAAATTGTGGAATTTCATCTCTATTATAGCATCTCTCAATATATGGGCCATGAAATTGAACAAAAGCTCCTAAGGGTAATTCTATCAAATAATTTGACCTTGATAGGCCATTTCCTATGCACATTGAAGTATAAAAGCTCCAAGATTGCTTCTCTTTGACCTAGAAGGCTAGCGAAGTGGTCTTGAGGCCTCCTTGACTGGGAATCAAGAAATCCTCATATTCATCATAGACTCCATTCTCCCAAAGACCAAGGCATTGATCTACCAAAAGGTGGTCACCAAAAATCACATTCTTTCACCTTCTTCCAGGTCTAGCCAAGTTGGGGCACCTAGGGCATCAATTTCTCGACAAGCTAGCCCTCCAAAAATTTCGAGTTCCTAGGGTCCCCTGCGCTTGTGTTTCCTCAAGGTATCCTCCAATTTTGAAGCCATTCTGACAATGGAGTTGGGAGAAAAGCCAAGCCCTAGCTCCAGGATCAAACTTTGTCTTAGCATCCCCAAGGCTAGTACCTTATAGGATCAAATCAACACCTTCAAGTGAGAATTTTTTCTTTGATCCTTCCCCACCTTGTCTAAGGTAAGAACATCATTGGTTGCTATACTCCCCCTATCCTAGACTGGGCCCACTTGGTCCTGTGTCGTCCCATTCATTTGAAAAGACAATTCTTCAAGAACCATCCGGGATACCAATTACAAAAAGGATTCCAGGGATTAGGAAATTCCTTCATAAGCCATATCCCATAAACCTAACCCTTGAATCCTCCTTTCCTTTCCCTAAAAGACATTGTACTTTGCTTAGAAAGCAAGCAAGCCTTATCCTTCTAACTCTTCTAGGAAAGGGATTGTTTGGGTCACTCCACAACATTTCATTGACTTATCCTTCATATGTGAGTCCATAATATATGGGGTCTCCTCTCATCAGTGAAAGTCCGTAAATAGAAGGGAGCATTAGCTAAGGTGACAGTGGGCCAAAACTCCATTTGTTGCTCTTGGCCTAGCATTTGCCCTTTAGGGATCCCCTTTAGGTCCCCTGCTAGTTTGAGTGGTAACAAGGACCCTCACTTAAAGTTGAAGTTCTTGAGATGTGATAAAAAGAGGATCTTCCTGGTCTATTGGTTGTAGTAGTTTTTTAATATGATTACAAGTTTTACTTGGTTGTGGACCTATGGAGAGAGATATAAGTTATAAATTTTAGAGTAATTTAGAAAAAGAGGAATTATGATCCTCAATAAATGACACTTACAAGTGTGAAATGTTAAAGACTAAAAATACATGGCGTTCCGAAGAATCTCATGAATGCAGACTTACGAAGAATCTTACAAATGTGAAGAACACTTGATATAGAAGTTACCAAAGTATTAAGCTAAATGAAAAGGCGTCCATTTCGCAAGGAGATGTACAAGTAAAAATCATCACTAATAGTTTGGATTTACGTTAAAATTTGTGTATTTTTATTAAGAATTTATTTGAGTTTTAATTGATAAGCTATGTTACAATGGTTTTTAGGATGGCTAGAGCGCATCTCCAAATTTTTCAGGGGATAGCAGGATGGGTAGAACGCATCCCCAAATTTTTCAGAGGACAGAAGTATTGGATATATATTAACAATTAAGAATTCACCATAAATGTTTGTAGCGGTTTGTAAGCATAATAGGATATGCTCTATAGTATACTATGCACATACTTTACACTTGTCAGTTCTAAAAAAGCTCGAGCCAGTTGAAAAAGAGTCAAGTGGCATTTCATTATTAACCACTCGACATGAGCAAAACACAGTTCAGCTTTAGGAAACTTAAGTGTAACTATTTGCAATAAGATCCATGAAGGGTCTATGAGACAAAGAACTATCTCTATAGTAGCTTTTTTTCCTCATAATTTTTTTTAATGATTATTATGTTAGAACTTAAAAGGCATTCCCTTCTCAATAGATTCTGCATATTTTTACAACTGTATAGAAAACCACTACAAAACACTTTGGTTCTGTCAAGAAAATAGATTCTTTTTTCAGATTAAAAAGGTGATTGAATAGGAATTGATTCAAACATTTAGAACTTAATCTGAGTCACTATTATCTGATTGTCTTCACAATGCTTGAGGTTGGGATGGTGGAAGAACTAGACTTGAATGACTACTAGAAACCCATGACTCTATAAACGCTGAGATAACCTCACAAATGGGAAGAACAAGAGCACTGACCACAAGGATCAGTGATTTGAAATGTTGCATTTTGTTAAAATTGGCAACTAGGGCCAAACTCCATGTGGGTCATCTTATTTATGGCATCTGATATTTTTTCTTGGATCCCTCTCATCGAGAGGTGTAGAATTGATCTAAAGATCATCTGATTCCGTCATGTATTCATGGAGATATGAATTTATTTGTGTTATATGACAATTCGACGTTCGTCAAGGTCGGCCAGCAACCAAATTACCCCAACCTATCCTGAACATTTTATTATAAATAGAAGAGGTCTTCAAGTCATTTTGTACACACTCATCTCTTGTGATCTCTCCCTTCATTTGTTTGGGTTTTGGTGAAAGAGAGATCTAGAGGGAGTGCCCTAATCACAGTCATGGAGAAGTCTTATACGCTGCCCTAAAGAGATCAAATCACAGTCCTAGGAGGAGACATCTAGACGCAGAGAAAGGAGGCTCTTCTACGCAGCAAGGAGAGGCTTCAATGCGCTGTCCAAGGGAGCTTCTATTCGCTGTCAAAGGAAGCTCTAAAAGAGCCCTAGCCGCAGACAAGAGGAAGGGTTCTATTCACAGCTAGCCGCAGTCCTAAAGGGAGGGATGTTGCCTTACCCTAGCCGCAGTAAGGAAGAGTCTTAGCCGCAGGTAAGGGAGAGGATCTGGCCACAGTCCTAGAGGGGAGCTCTAGCCCTAGACACAGTGAAGGAAAGAGCCCTAATTGCAGACACCTATACACTGTCCTTAAAAGAGTCCTAGCCGCAGTTTAAGGAGGCCTGTCTAGCAGCAAGGAAGAAGCCCTAATCACTGTCTTGAAGGTGCCCTAATCCGAAATCCTTAAAGGGCCTTATCCGCTGTCAAAAGATACCCTCTAACGCAGGTCTAGAAGAGACCTTAATCCGCAGTCTTATCTGCTGTCCTAGCTCCTGTTCTGGTGTGCCCTAGACGTAGTTGCATGGGACCCTAGCCACTGTATTGAGAAGAGTTTAGGCAGCAGAAAGGAAGTCTTCTATACGCAGTCACAAGAGGCTCAATCACAGCTGAGAGGAGGGCTAATATAGGCCCTAAATGAGGGCCATAAGCCGCAGCTACAGAAGGCCTGAATCCGCAATCTATTGAACCTATACGCAGCAAGAAAGAGACTCATAATCTGCAGCAAAAGAATGATCTTATTCACAGTATAAGGAGGTCTGGAAGGACAGCGTTTCGGTTGCTATAGATAAAAGAAGCATGGTGACAACACATTGATAAGGGCTGTTCCTTAGGACTGTTTCAAGGTTGATAAGTCACTGTTTGAGGATCATAGGCCTATCTTGCTGCTGGGCTAGGCCGCAGGCCATAGCCAGCAGCATAGGTTGTTCTATCAGTCTTGGACTGCGTGGCATACTGCAGACTTGAAGGCCTTCATTATTGATGAGAAGGATAACTGCTGAAGCAGTGACAGTTAGTACAGCAAGAAGAACACTGTGTTCTGGAAATTATATTGAGTCAAGGTTTGACTATGTTCAACTCAGTTTGATGAGCTTCCTATTGATGCCACTTGGATGGAAGATTCTGTCTAGTTCGACTAGCATTGACTTCTCTGGTCAAGGGTTTTCTACTGCTGTCATAAATATCAAATTTATGTATTTGTATTATCTCTTTGCTGAACTACTGAAGAATATAAGAAGAATTGATCAAGGGTTTCACCACAATGGGGTTTGTTCCTTGCTGGTGCCACATTTTGTGTCCTCTTGTCTCGGCTTGTCTTCTGCTGTTTATGTTTATGTTCTATCTGCACTTTACTATCATGCTGATGTGATTGCTAATCTGAATATTGTCATTGGGCTAATATGAAAAATTAAAGTAATTTGCTCTAAGCATAGAACATACCTAAATTTAACACATTTCCTAGTATTTTGACATGGAGGTTTTGCTTGTTGTAATGTTTTTGCTGAAAAAACAAATCCCCTAAAACCCAAATCTAAGCCCATCCTACCAAACCCATGTTTTCAGCTGCAACTTATACAACAAATCTAGTTTCAATGCAATAAAAAAAAAAGGGAAATTGATTATATTGTCCAATCATCAATGTCTATTATTGTCAAAATGAAGATATATGCCTGAAATATCCTTGAAATCTGTGTAAAACATCCCTAAAATCTGTCCATAATGTTCCTAAAATCTACCCGGAACATCTTCAAAATAGCCGACAAATCCCCAATAAAATAAAATCCCCAGCAATTTGGAGACATTTCCTAGAATTTCCAAGTCCCTGAAACACCGACACAGCACGTATGGGTTTTCAACAATCTTATGAGTGTGAGGTATACCAAATATAAGAGATACAAAAATGTTAGTTATTAAAAATAAAATCGTTACATTACACATGGTAAAATCTCAACTAATTATTATTACTAACAGTTTGAAATCCTCTAAAATCTTTGTATTGTTTTAGGTGATATATTTTCTCATGCCTTACTGAACTTTTAACCTATATTGCTTTACCAATCCTTTTTTCTATATATAAAAGGCTAACAATATTTGTACAACTTTTAATATATAGGATTTTGTATAAATAGTTTAT